>VZTB01000056.1:790-34075 GCA_013397245.1 Thryothorus ludovicianus | reverse complement strand
GATGGGCCTGGTCTTCCTCTGGGAGTCCAGTGAAAAAGCTGCCTTGGTGTGCCAAATCCCAGATTATATCCAGGTAGGAATGCTTGACTCCTCCCCCTGGATGGAGCATTTCCCAATGGGATGATGGAATTTTATCAGTGAGACTCAGTGGCCCATGAGCAGCAGATCTGTCCCTGGAGGGAGGATGGGTCTGGAAGAGATAAAGAAACTGCCCCAGCTGGATTGAACAGCTGGGCCATGGACAGAGGGTTACCCCACAGCCACCCCCTGCCCCAGTTCCAACAGCTGGTAATAGAATATACATTTTTGGTTACATCTGGCACTGCAACCCAAGACAAGCCTCTTGGAAAGTGATTAAACACCGAGACAGATTGATTAGACTTAAGTCTGCTGTACCATCCCTAGGTAGGTGGCAGAGCCTGGGCTGCTCCATTGGATGTGAGCTTGGGTATGTTGGAAGGAGCAGGAATTCCTGTTTTCATTAGGAAATACAATTTCTGTATGAAAAAGTATCTACCCAGATACAAAATAAGAACAGCCTTAGGTGTCCTACATCTCTCCAGAAGTACTTTATTTTACTCTTCATAATGTGCTGGAAATCAGTATTGCAGAAGATTTCCTTTCAGTATAGTTAATGGGCAGAAAAGAAGTCAAGTGACTTCTGTGACTTCCTGGTTTTCAGAACAAAACTGAATACATAGACAACTTCCTCACCAAAAAAAGAAAGAAGAATAAAAATGTAACTAGGGACAAGAATTATTTTTCTGGGCTTTTATACAGAGCTAGAGATTATCATGGTCATAAAGGAGGGATTATTAACTTTTATGAGTTAGAAAGATCCATATTCACAAATGCCATAAAGTGTGACAGTTATGAAAGTCGTTCTTATAGTGAAGTAAGGATAATAACTTGCTTTGGGTAAAATGCTCAGTTATTCCTCACAGACATTTTTCACACACATGACTTGATCTGGCCTTGAATTTTTTCACATCTGTCTGGCAGAGATTTATTTTGCTGGAAGCCATGGTTCCCACAATAGGGGAAGACACAGTGCTGAGGGTCCCTTTGAGTATTGTGACTGTGGACCATGCCATAATGATAAACCTTCCTGGCAGGCTGGAGAGCCTACAAGGGTGGCTCTCTCTGTCACCCTAACAAGTCCAGGAATATAGAATACATAGAAACACATAGAAAAAATAGAATACAGATACACTGTATCACATTGTCATGACTTTTTTTATCCCTTCCCTTGTGGGATTTTTGTTTCTCCAGTTGTTTTTTGGGTTTTTTTTTTTCACTTCAGCAGATCTGGCAGATCATCATTTATTTTTCATGAAATAGTGGTTTCTGCTCACCATGGTGACACCATGAATGTGAGGGCTCACTCTGGGATAGGAAGGACCATTAAAGGAAAGTGGGAGAGCAATTCTCAGTCAGCTCCTTTATCCCATCTGTATATGTTGGTAGATTTGTTATTTCGAAGAGAAAAGTCAGTGACAGTTTCTGCTTCTGATTGTTTTTCAACAAGTGTGGAGCTGACCAGAAAAAGTGAAGGCTGGTTGGTTGGATTTTCTCTGTTTTAAACTTTCACAAAAGCTCCCACATTCCTCTTTTTCTCACCAGAAATAGTCTGTAAGCAACTGAACTCCACATCCAGTTCTGAATGCTAGAGAGCTGCTAAATGATTTTTACTGGTTTCTTCCTCAACTGTTTCTTTAAAATTATAATTTTTTTAAAATAGAATTCTATGAATTGGCCTTACTGCTTTGCTCTTAAGTAAACACTAACATTTTACTTGAATTGTGTTCATCTGTGGACCTTTAATAGAAGAGCATCTTTGTATCTTGTGGTTTTCCTTCACAAGAAATGCCAGGAGTACATGAGAGCACAAGCACTGCCTTACCCTGGTTTGCAGACACACAGAGGAGCGTGCCTGTGTGCACAGCTCTCACTGGTGTCTAAGCCTTCTATAATGTTGAATAATTTGCAGTGCAACCCCAAGCATTGGAGCAGAGGCTGTGTACAGCATCCCAATAACTTAGCAGAATCAACTGTAACTCCTGGGTGTGCTGCTTTAAGCTAAAGCGCTGCTTATTCCTCCAATATTGCTTTGTTAAAATGATGAGATTTCTCTGCAGTGATTTTCTGATTTATTCCATTCCCCACGCCTGCAGGCTCCATGCAAAGCAGCCTGACTTCTTCATGCAGAAACAAAACAGCGTATTTTAAAATGTCACTCCTGTTTCTTTTTAAAGCAGAGTTTTTTGGGTTGGTTTTGGATTTCCCCTCATGCCTTTGTGCCTTTCTGCAGGTCGCGTGCTTCGGGGAGGATGTGTACTCTGCCTTCCAGAAGGCTCTGCTTGCCACAGGGTTTACATTTCCTAAGGAAGGAATTTTGATTGGAATCCAGGTGAGTCCTACAAATCAAAGCTCAGAAAGGACCAACACAGAGGAAGTCAGTAGCTTTTGCCTTGTTTTCATTCATGTGGCTTTATGGCTTAAATGTATTTCTCTGCATTTCATCCTGAAGTGCCATAAGACAGCGAGGAACAAACACTGTGGGAAGATCTTTACTGGATTCAATAAGGCTGGTCTGATGGGTTTTCCCTCTGTCTCCTGATGGTTTCTACTGGCAACTACAGAAGTTTGCTGGGGAAAATCCTCAGGGATGGCTGCAAGCAGACACTTGGGACCAGAGAGCTCTAATACAAGTTTCTGGGGGAACAAGGGCTGTAGATGGTCAGTTCAGAGGAGCACCCCAACCAGAACCCAGAGCTCCCTCTATGCTCCCTCCCAATGAGGTGTCGTGTTGCTCTCCTAACCTATGAACTCCCTTCATCTGTGCATTGCCTCTTGCCATTTTCAAGCCCATTCTTCTCCAAACCTCCAAAAAGGGGAGGCAGTTTCCATGCTGCCAAGCTGGATCTGTTAAGCTTTCCCATGAAGGCTCATGTTTCCTTCCAGCAGAGCTGTAGCATCATTGACAGTGCAGAAAAGCTGATGTTGTTGGGGTGTTGTGGGCAGGTTGTTGGTGTAATGCTGCTGGGCTGTGAGGCGTCCTCAGGTGTGGCACTGTCACATCCCTCTCCTCACTGGAGTCACAGAGGGAATGTGCTCGAGTGCAGTGGGGTGAGGGGTTAAAGGACATCAGTCTGTCACCAAAATTGTGTCAACAGAAGAAATTCTCCAGCAACTCTCTAAGTGTTAGGCAATACTTTATTATGGCCACATTTTTATTCTGGCTAGGATGTACAATAGAAACAATTCCATCCATACTTGCCCAGGTTGTGCAAATAATTTCATTACACAGAATCATTCCCTTACACAGAATTCTTTCACGGACTTTTCACATATTTATACATAAAAACCCCCAAGAAATTCTCATTCATTGGTTCTACATTACACAATTCTTAGTATTCAGTCTTCTATTTGTTATTGTTTCCTTTACCTTCTGTGCTAATCTGGTTCTCATTCTATGGTTGTCTTATCGATCTTTTCCCAGACCAGGTGTCTCCAGCCACATCAGGGGGTCATGTCTATTAATGTCCATTTATCTCCTCTGTATCTTCTATCTACTTCCAGTCTGTAGGTGTTAAACTCTAAGAACCTAAGGATCTTCTTTTTGTTGATTGAAGTCCATCAGATTCAAACAGTGAAATTCAAACCCCTGGTGAACAGTCTTTTGAAGAGAAACTTCAATTCCCCACCCCCTTGTCGAAGACAGACAAACCCCTGACTAAGGTTACTTCAAAAATTTAGAAATTTTATCATTTCCACTAAATCTTTACCCTGCCTCCCACTTTGCTGCCATCAGTCCTTTCCCTGTTTGATGACTGCACAGCCAGTCTTGCTCTCTACCCTGCAGCTCCTGTGAAGTAATTGAGAAAGGAAGAGCCAATGTTATATTTTTGTAGTGATGTTTCTGGTTTCCACACTTTGCCAGAACTACCTCCTCTAAGGGATTGCCTCTCAGACACAGACTCTGCATGTCCCCTGACTCTGTGCTAGACTAGAGCTTGGACTTTAGGGTTTCATCTCTTGCTGTCATCACTGAAAGTTGCTTTGTGTGACAGGAAGTTTAAATGATGTCATTATGGGAATACTCTCCAGTGCAATGAGTTCTGCAAAGAGCCTTTTATGTGAGGAAGTTGCCAATGGGTTTTCCTTAGGAAAAGCCCTGCCCCTTTCACAGGCCTGGATCAGCAAGGAGGTTGTGTGTTTCAGGATGAACAGGAAAGAAAAAAAAGTCTTGATTCTTTATAGGAATAGTTACTGACTCTGTAAGATGCTGAAATCAGAGATACTTGTAAACTTTGGAGTGTATGTATGTTCCTCAAAAATTCATACACCTCCAATACAACCAGAACATTCTTGGGCCCCATAAAACCATCTGATTGCTTCCTGCCATTTTTCACATGGTGCTTGCAATAAGCTTATGCTCTACATGATTGCATAGAGCTGACAAAACAAAACCAGAGAATAGATTAATTTTCCCTGTCAGACAACTGGGGTCTGAAAAATGTCTTTGGCTGTTTGTGCCAGCAGAGAATGTGAAGGGAGTGTGTGAAAAGTGCCCAGAAAAGAACATGACTTCTCCTAACAAGGATTACTGCTGAGTCCTTAAATGTCAACATATATGGGGATGGAAACAGTTGCTCTAAGTTACCTTTAATTAGCAGAAAAATTGCTTGCTACCTACATAAAGTTTAAAAGTTCAGTATGAAACTCTGGGTAGTTGGTACTGGATGTTGACTGTATATACTACATATTTTAAAACAGCACTTAAAAAAGGAGAAAATCAAAGCTAGGAGGAGAAAGAAGGAGAGAAACCAGAGAGTTTAAAATTTAAGTGTATTTTCTAGATAGCAGATAGAGGGGAATGGGCAGAAGAAAAGTAATTTTACCTATAGAAAGCATTTATGTAAGTTCTGTCTCAATAGCTGTTAAACTGAGCCAAAAGTTCTTTGTACACAGGTGTTAAGGAAAAAAAGAAAGGAAAAAGTAAAGATAAAACAGAGCCAAAAGCTCAATCCCACAAACCTTTACAAAGTAATAAGATTCTGCCTTTTTTTAATGAGTGGTTTACAGTTCATTTTCTTGCAAAAGAAACTTAAAAACGACAGCTCAATGGCTTAAAGATCTCTCTGCATCTCAGCATATTTCTTCTATAATTAAACCCCAAATCAAGAGGCCTAAAGTTGATTCTGAGAACCAGGTATTGCCCCCTCCCCAGTCTGGAGATTTTCACCTACATACTTTTCAGTGATCTGCTTTGAAACAGAGAGGAGATAAAGCCCTGTGAGAAGGGAAGGTTGAAAGGTTGACCTTCACCTGACATGTAGATTTTAAGTGGTCTTTGAGTATTTGGCTGGAATAAAGGGGAGCCCCTCACTGCAGAAGAGGCACAAGGAATGAGGCATCAGGGCAGTGAACACCAGCACTGTCCTTATTTCAACCACAAACATGAACCCACCTGCCTCATCCAGGCAAACTTGTTGGGGTATCCTCACAGGGAAACAGAGGACAGATGGCCTCTCTCAGCATCACTGAGTGTTTTCAAATGACAGGGTGATTTCTGCAGCCTGTTCTGATGCTCTGGGGGCTGACCATTTTTGGGAGCACAGACACAAAGCCTCTTGGTTGTCTCTGAGGAAGGTGCTGTGATTCTCCTGCAATAGGTGGTGAACTCAAAGCACACCCCAATTTTGGAGGCTTCATTGCTTCATGACTAGAACCTTGCTCTGATTTTTAGACTGGAGTTTTATCTGTTGCAGAGAGAGAAATAAGAAACAAAACGGTCTTAAATTCTGCTTCTCTTCAGCTAGGCTCATATTTCAGTGATTTGGTATGCTGCACATTTATACCTTTGCTATTAATCATGTTGAGGTTAGAGGACACTGCCTTCTTGAAGGTGAAAGTCAAATGGATATGGTTAACAGGAGTAGAGAGGGAGATCTCAGTTCCCTTGCAAATATTTCTGGGGTGTTTTGCAAATCAAGAGTCAAGTGGTACTGCTGTGATCTGTGGTCCAAACCCAGCCCAGTGTGCCCAGGCAATGAACCCACCTTGCTGGGCATCTTTCAGGCTGATGTGCAGATCCAGTGCTAATCCTCCTGGTGCCATGCTGAGCTGTGGATGGCCGAGTTACCATCCCCAAGGTCAGCCAGGTGAGTGCTCCTTGACATCCAGGGACAGCACAAGGCAGGCTGGGCAGCCAGTGGTGGCTGTGCTGTCCTTCAGCTGTGAGCACTCAGTGACACTGCACAGGTAGGGATCCTCAGGATCTGAGAGGTCTGATGCTCTCCCAGCAATTTCTGTGTTAGACAAATGAATCTCTGCCAGTTTATGTAAGCTGATCACCTACGTCTTCCCACGATCTGGAGAAATCTGTGATGCTGAAACCCTGAGCTGGCCATGAAATAATTTATATTTTATGCAAAAGGAGTTGAAAAGCTAGGTTTTTTTCCTTTCCTGATTGTTCTATTCAATGGTATCTCTGGGATGGAGTGCATCTGTCTTTTTACATTTATGCTGGTGACCACAAGATGCAGAAAGCATTGACAGAGTATTTTATTTTTAAACCCTAACATTCCAAGTCTGTTGTTTCAAGCTAACATTCTGCCTTGGTTCCTTACATACCAGAATTTTTGCATCCTCCACTGTGGATTTGGATACAGAACTCAAGATTATCACAGGAGATGGGTTGTCTTAATTTTGAGCTGGATCTCAGTGAGAACTGATGTAGCTGTATTTAATGAGCTGAGGATGTACTCCTTTACAAATAGCAAGGCTTCCTGGAAAACATGAGGGGTTATAAGAAATGGAACTTTTCAGAGAAAGGAAAAAAAAACCACAATTCTCCTACAATAAATATCTTCCACTAAGTAAATCTGCTTGTACTTTTCACCTTTAGTAACTAATGGTTTCTTACACAGGTTATTTCAGCCAGCTTGTAAATCTGAGGCTGCTCCAATGCAAGCTGACAGCTGTAATTTCTTTTCATAGAGAGGCTGTTTTATGTGTCACAAGTGTTCAGTACGTGTTTGATAGAAGTTTATAATACTATTGTGAAAGTCAACACCCCTGACCAGAAGGCAGAACCATTCTCTCTGACTGGGAAGCTGCCAACCCTGTCATATTGTATATTTATATTTTCCAGCTAATGTACACAACGAGATGGCTTTCAGAATGAGTGCTCAGAAAAAAACCCAAAAAAACAACAAATCTGTTTAGTCCTTTTCTTCTTAGGAAATTGTTGACCCTTCAGGATATTGCTCTCTCATCCATAAAGGTTAAGCTATCAGTAGCTCCAGCAGGAACAAAGGAGCTTGTAATAATCTTACTTGCAAATGTGCAAGTAAGACCAGACCAGGCTAAGGTTAAAAGCAAGGTTTGGCTTGTCTTGGCAGTGAGAAGGGCATGTGTTGCATCTGATATTTGCATTGCTGTACCTTCACCATCCCAAAGATACTTTTGCTCACCTGTTACTCTAAAATGGCTTGTTCAAGTGCAGATGTCTACAGGGGGTTGTTGTATCTTTCTAAAGGATGTTGAATCTGGATATGCATTGTAAGACAATCTTTCAAAGGTGCTGTAAGTCAGGCATTCAGGTCCTCATGGGAATATGGCATCCCAGTCTCCTGACTCCATTTCCATACGACCACAGGACTTAGAAATGAACTCACACAAGCACAAGCTCTTATTTGTGTGAATGTGCAAACAGAGCTTTCAAAGATAGCCCAAAGCCCATCCATAATGTTATCTGCCAGAAGAGAAAGCAAATGTTTGAGCAATGATTGAAAATATATTTAATCAGGAACTGAGAAGACTCTAGGTGGTGTATTTGAAAAGGCAATTGCCCAGATATTTAATACACAGTAGTAAATCTTCAGTGGTTGCAGTCTTGGTATGGGAACACTTACTCTGGTGTAACAAAATATGTCTTAGCTCAGAGTGACTTGGGCTTCAGGATCCAGACAGTTGTCTTGGGAATGGTGCTGCACATGTACATGCAGATAATTCTGTCCTTGCACACACTCAGGCCAGAAAGGTGTATTTGCCTCTTAGCACAGTGTGTGGGACCTTCATGTTGCCCAAAAATGTACAATTTCAAATCCTACCTTTGGTGCTATGTCTAAAAATTTCCTTTTTCAGAAGTCCTTCCGCCCCAGATTCCTCAATGTAGCAGAGCTACTACATGAACAAGGTTTCAAGGTAGGTGGTTCCACTAAGTTAAAGCTAGAGAGGTTTCAAAATCTTAAATGTCCTCAGCCTGCCACAGGAATATTGGAGTTTCTCTGGAGATGGAGAAAAAAGGGTGTTTTCAATATACAACAGGAATTTTTATCTGAGTAGTCCATAAAGTCAGGAGGTACCACACAATTAAGAGTTTTTATGATTGTTTAATTGAGCATATGGGTCTGTTGTGAGGGCAGGAACAACCCTGGCTCTGCTATCAGCCTGCAGCTGAGATGGAAATTGTGCACTCTCTCAGCTTCCCCAAGAAACAGAAATGCCAATAGGATGCCATATCTGGCAGGAGACAAGGAAGGAAAAACCTTTTGTATGGAATATATCTGTATAGTGCTACATTTTTAGTGATAATCAGCTGCAGATACATGAACTTTGTGGTGTTTACATCACTCTTGTAACTCCTCTGTATTATTTTGCATCCATACCTCTATGGAAAAGCAACACAGCCACAGAAGACTGGTGAGAGTTCTACTTTTCAAAACTTAGCACTAGGCATTAAAAAGAAAATAAACATGGGGAAAAAAATTACAAGTGATTGAACTTAAGCCCTATTGAAAGTCACAGGGATTTAGGTTTCCCCAAGCCACTTCACTGCTTCTGGAAGTTCCACTACCATTCATCAGGAAAGCACAGAAAACAGAAAGTTGAGAAGGTTGTTCTGTTCTGTGTGTCCCTCTATATGGAGACACTTTTTATGAAAAATGCCATCCAAAATCAGCTCTGACAACAGGGCTGTGTGTTTGGTCAGGCCCACATGAACTCAATGAAAAGTTTTGGTCTTGTGAAGTACATAGTGAATAACCCTTTTTTTCCTGGCACAGCTTTATGCCACAGAAGCAACCTCAGCCTGGCTCAATGCTAATGGCATCCCAGCAAATCCTGTGGCGTGGCCATCCCAGGAAAGCCAGAGTCCAAACCTCCCTTCAATCAGGAGGTAAGAGAACCACTCACCTTGTCAAATTTGTGTTTACAATCCCAGACAGCAAATTGCTGGTCCCATTGAGATCAATGGCAGGGATTTAATGGGACTTTAAATTCAATCCAAAAGTTTTGGTTTACCTGATTCTGTCTGGAATTGCCACAGCAGGGAGGTTTCAGCTTAATGAACATCTCGTTGAACAATCCTGATTAGTATGGCTTAGATGTATTGCTCCATGTTATATTTTCATACAAGGGTTGTTCTGTTCTGAATTTTTAGCCTTTTAATGACAGTCAGTCATGCCTTTAACAGAATTGTGCTGAGCTGTATCAAGACTGAATATTTGAACATTGCTGACTAGAACTGAAATAAGTCCAAAATCCTGATTAAAGTTTAGTGCCTTAACCCCTCAACCCTTGTTTCTTGAGCAAAGACTAAGCTCAAATTTTTCAACATTGTTTAGCTGTTTGCCTGTGCTGTTCATCAGCAGTTTTTATTAGGAAGGACACACTGTCATACTGTCTGTGCATTGTTTCTTCAGGCTGGTGAGGGCTGGGAAAATAGATCTGGTGATTAACCTGCCCAACAGCAGCACCAGGTTTGTCCATGATAATTATGTGATCCGGAGGATGGCTATTGACAGTGGGATTGCTCTGCTCACTAACTTCAAGGTACTTCCCATCTTGTTCTTTCTCCTCTTAGACATAAGAGCCTTCAGAGCTTCCAAGCCCTTGTGACTAGATTGCAGTCCCTTTGGACCCTCATTATCTCTGACAAATAATATATCTGGAACATGACAATCATGGTTTAAATATAGCTTCTTTTTGCTGCTATACAAAATGACATTGCTCTGACTAAAACAAAACCAAACCAAATCACACCAAACAAAAAAATATAAATTTTAAAGTCATGAATCCTGCACTGTGCAGCTGAAATTGTTGCTGCATCACTTTCACTTCAGAGCAAACATCTCACATGCTGTGTGTAACATCTTTAAATTAGGCATGGGAAGTGCTTTTTAGTGGACTATTATCCTGGTATGGTCCTTAAAAATTACAACAGGATGTAGCTGTAATTTCTAGAATGATCCTTGAGACAATCCAGTTCAGAAGTGCCTTCCAAGTGGAACTGCTGCCTGTCCTGTTGTAGTCCCAGTTGCCAGTCATTATGGGTTTGTAGCTCCTGACAAAGCCCTTTCACACCCTGATGGGGAACAGATATTAGGTAATGCAAAGTGGAGTTCCTGCTGCCAGCAGTGCCTTGCCTTCCTTTGCAAGTGGCTTTGACTGTCTCAGAAGAGCTTTATCTGGACCCCACTAAGCACAGCAGGCTAAAACAAAATGATTTTGGTGGGCACTGATGTGGAACCCAGTGACTTGAACTGGTGTCCAGCTGTTCAAAATCTTCTGCTGTGATTGGAGTGAGTGGAGAGCAGGGGGAATGACGAGCTGAAGGTTCATAGGATAATGGCCAGACATGATTAGCAAGAGTGGGGAATTGAAGATTCATCCTTTGCCTACCAGCAGAACACATTCTGACAACCACAAGGGTCCCCATTCAAAATTTATTACCACACCTGCTTGATGCCTTTCACTGAACTGTTTGGATTGTAGAGTTTTAATCTCTGAGTTTGAGAGAGGAAAACAACCCTGGTTCTCTTTATATTTGGGTTGTAGTGGATACAATTGCTCTCATGGGACAGAGCTGTCTTGCAAAGGAAGCCCTGGGCACATCCACATCTCTCCAGCTGGACAGGCAGGCTCCAGAGGGCTGGGGTCAGCTCCTGTGCTCAGAGCAGAAGTGTGGAGCTGGCTCTGTCACTCAGCCTTTGCAATGCTCAGTCCTCCTCTGCTTTGTATTGACAGGTGACAAAGCTTTTTGCCGAAGCTCTCAAATACTCTGGAAAATTGGACTCCAGGAGTCTCTTCCACTACAGACAGACTGACAATGGAAACACTGCATAAAGCTCTCTCCAGCCTGCAAACTTACTGCTTCTGGTGCCTCAAAAGAGAGGGTATTTCAGATCATCCACCTAACCATGTCTCCATGTATTTTGCTTTTGTTTGGTCTTTTTCAGCCTGCAGATTGGATGGGAGAAGGTGGCTGCATCTTTGTGTCCCAGAATTGCTTCTAAGTCCAGGCTATTATCATTGCTGTTTTTGACATTCTCATTCAATATTGTGAATTCAGGTGGCTCTCCCTTATATCATAATGACTCTTTCTCAGCCTTGTTTCTGGCTTCAAAAGGGGAGAACTCCCCAATGACTTCCACATGTTGCTGTCCAACATTTTGTGCCGTGATTGTGGGCATTAAAAATCAAATCCTTTGAAAATGAAGTGAAAGTGTTGCAATGCTTTACCTCCTCCCTGTTAAAAGACCCTTTCATTTTCATCCCCACCTTCTCTGCTGCCTTTTCAGCTCTGGCAGCACCTCCAACTGCTGTGTGTGGAGCAGATCCCCACTGCAGCATGTGGGGTGTGTTATCCTTGGCTGTCTGCATGGCAGAAGACTTCAGCAGCTCTGTGGCCAACTGCAGCACCTGCAGTGCCTCCTCTAAACCTGTACCAGCTAAGGAACACATCTGTCCTGCTTTGCCTGTGCTGCAGTGTGGGCACAGCACACCCAGGAGTCAGGAGTGTTCAAAGTTGGATGTTTTCTCTGATGCTTGCTAGGGTAAGCTGAAGTGAAAGGTTTTCTTCCAGCCACACTCTGCCTGAGATTCCAAATCCAAGGCAGTTCTAGCTTTAGGTACCTACCTCTCATATATCCCTCAATACCTGCAGGCCCTGCCAAGAAATACTGCTGCCTCTGGTGCTGGATATCTGGTGGTGGAGCTGGCTACCACCTAGCAGTGCTTTTTGAAGCTATCAGCACTGCAAATATGGATGAGATGAGCAGACCCAGGCTGCTTCTTGTGTGTGCTCTCAAGTTCCCTGGAGTCCCAAGAAGTTTTGAGTGTGGAGAGAGAATCAGGGTCAAGAGCTTTTCTGTTTGTTTTGGGTTTTTTTTTTAATTCATGCTGAAACATATCAGGAAGGATTCAAAATCTGAGGAGAGCTGTTACTGATATGCACAAAGATATGAGAAGAGTCTGTGATGCTTTTAGTTACCAAGGGATCCTCTGAACCATAGGTGTCAACTGCCAAGACCAAATTTTGATCCAGACTTTATTTCTCATTGCCATCCCAAGGGTTCCTTCCATGGTATTTCCTCAGTGCTATCTTTTGTGATGAATACAGCCCTGCCTGCTGTGCACAGGGAGGGCTTTGCATTTTTGGAGTAGAGATGTTACTAAAAAAACTCAGGCAACAACAAAAACCCCCAAACCAACCAAAACTCCAGAAGAGCCCAAAGGCATCAATTGTTCACCCATTCAGATGTGAAATGGGTGACTAATGGTGGTTAATGGAGCAGCACTCTAAAGGCAACCTGCAAATATTTTTTCAGTGGCAAAAATCCCATTAACAGCTGATGTCATCTGACATCCACCCATCCTGCTTTCCCCTCTAGTAGAAAAAAAAGTATTATCTTAAAAACATCTGTATTCTCTTGTTCTTCTTTTATTTTGTCACTTACCTTATGAGTTGAAAATTAAATAAATGCCCAGATTGTGAAAGCTGCTAGTTCTTAAATTCTGCATGGCCAGGATTCTGCCCTTCTTTTTTCAAGTCTTCTTTTTAAAGCCTTGATGGACACTGGTCTGTTGGGAAACCATCATTCTTATGTGTGGCTGTGACCACATTGTTTGGTGCAGAGCTGCTGAAATGCCTCAGTGGTGAGAAGGTTCTGGGGAAAGTGTAGCAGGACAACACCTTCAGCTGTGTGCATTCAAGAGATGGGGGAAGCCCTGATCCTCTGAGAGAGACATGGAAAACACCAGTGAGGAGACAGAAGATAGAACAGTGGGTTAACAAACACTGGAGAGATGGGAACTTTTAAAAAGGGGCTGCCAGTTCTGAAAAAATAGGAAAACTTTGCTATTAAATCAATGTTGTTAACCAGTGTACCTCCTGTACCAGTTAGGTGACAGTGTGGGTGTATCTATGTATACTTATGTATAAATTCCTGTTGCTGCAGGTACTCAATCCACAGCTTCTTTGAGTCCACAGGCTCTCATACAATTGGAGTGGAATCCTGTAGAAAAACACACCAGGGCTGAATACACACTGAGTATTTGGAAATTATGCAGTAACATTAATGTTTTGCTGCCAGGCATGTTTTTGCTGCTCAAGGACACCTCACTGCCTCAGACCCCAAAAAGTGAGTTCTGGGGGAGCAAACTGGGGGTATGACTTCATTTCCTGAATCTGTAAGTGGAGAAATAACCCCTGACACATAATCAAACTTATATCTGTGTGAAAAACTGGTGACCACCATCCATCTCAGGTAGCCTCTTGGAGGCTTGTGACTGCCCAAGGTGTAACTTTTGAAGGCCTTTAATAAATACTTGCTTTTATTCTCTTAATCTTGTCTAGCTTCTGTTCCAGATAGCTGGTGCCTTCTGGAGGCTGACCTGGAACAGAGACCAGATAGAGCAGAAGGATGAAGCAGGCATTTATTAAAGGGCCTCAATGGGCACACCTGGGCAGCACAAGAGCCTGGCTGGGCCACACCCAAGATGCCCCAAAATGGTCACAAAATGGATCACTGATCATGAGGTCCCACACTTTGATAAGTTCTGGCCCATTAGTATATTGGAGTGAATTGTCCAATTATAGCTTCAGGTTATGAAGCTCCATCCTCCTTGATTTTTTTCTTTTCACTCCACCTTTGGTTTTGTTCTTGGGCCTGAAAGTTGTCCTTGGTCCCAAGCTAAAGAAGGAATTGTTTTGTCTCTCTACTCTGTGAAGAGAGCTCAGTAGCACTTAATATGAAACCCAGAACTTTCCACTAAACTGGCACAAAATGTAAAAAATATAAAAGCTAAAACTTAAGGCATCAACTTCAGGCTGACAGTGATGCTTGGCTGAAAGTTTTTTTTCTTGATATGCCTTTCTTTTTTTGTGCGGACACTATAGGAAAAGATTTTTAAGTATCTACAGCTGTTGGGATCAATGCAGAGCTAAAAAAAAGTTCCAATTAGTATCCTTTGTACCAAGCTCATCTCTGCTCTCAACAGATTCTCTCTTACAAATGTCTTTTTCTTATTAATCTTGGGGAGGTTGACAATGACAGATGAAAGAGGAGACTGTTCAGAGTTAAGAAATATCCTAATCTACGAGCACTCAAATAATTTTACTCTTTTTTACTGCCTTAAAAGAGAGCTGATAAAAGAGATTCATGAAGGTATAAGAGACAGTACAAAGCACAACTTTTGAGATAAGCACAAGAAAGGGTGACAAGAGCTGTGATGAAATATAACGGGAACTAATTTTTAGTAACAGTGGAGTTTTTTTTTCTCAGTAGTCAGTCTGCTGAGCACACTTTGGAGGATAGCTCTCCAAGTGTGCTGAATGATGGGAAGTTCTGGAGGCTTGGTTTCCCAGGAGACACTGTTGAATATTGAAGTCAGGCTCTTTCTCCAGTTGATCACCTTCCTGGCTTTACTCTTCTGAAGTCAGCAGCCTTTAAATCACTTGGGGATTGCTCAGACAGCCTCTACATGGGTTAGTAGCAAAGCTGGGATAGTTTGGCTTGGTGAAAGCAAAAAGAAAAGAATGAAAGAGATCAGACAACTTAGTGCTACCACTTTCTGCTTTCCTGATAGAGCTCTTAAAACATAGCAAGATGAAAGTGTATTCTTTATATAAATAAAAGAAAAAACATTTGAAAAACTTCAGGAAACCTCTTTGCTCGGAAGCCATTTAAAACAGTCAAAGTCAGGTTTGTGACAGTCCTAGGAAACAACCAAGTAGAAATGACTGATCTGAAAGAGCTCTTGACAGTGAGCAGAGAAATGAGTCTTTCTTGACTTTTGGGTTGCTCCATCTCCTGGACTGGATGTTGCTACCAGCCTTTAAGGCATTTTCTTTTTCTTCCCCTGCATACACCATGTATATTTTGCACTTTCAAAGTTTAAAAGTCTATTTGTGCTTTGTCTCTCTGTGCTTACATCAGAGGCATCCATGAATCAGTCTGGCAGCTCAGCACCCCTGTGTCTTTGCAATAAAGGGATCTATAAAAGTAGGGAAGGATTGGAACTATCACTGTGCTAAGAGCCCCAGCTGTGGCGTGTGCTGTGCCTAGCCCTGATGCACACCTGGCACCTGGACCCCAGGCTGGAGCCAACAAACACCAGCAGGTGGGTGGGCTCAGGCAACAGCCCACATGAGGTGGTAAATGAGAGAGGACCTCTGGCTCCTTCTGTTCACAGTGTTTCTAATACCCAGCCATAGTCAGAGAGCCTGGGCCTTGGGAACTCCCATCACACGGTGCTGCTGCCATCTCTGCATGGACAGGAGGTGCTGCCATGCCACGTGAAGCATATGAACACTACAGCATTAGCCATCTGCAGGACATGGAAATCTGCTCTGCTACAACAGCAGGCTGCCAAACAGTTCCCAAACCCTCTGTTTTTCTTCCTTCTGCCTCTCAACGTCTACCACTGCATAATGTAATTTATAAGGAATAATCTAGTTGTGCTGTAACATTTGTTTCACCTTTACATTGAACAGAATTTAAATATGAACCTTTTGATGTGGCCTAATTAAACAGAGAACATTTTGTCTTTATCTAGGTAGGCTAAACTCTCACTCATCCTCCTAATTAAAATATATTGAATTCTGCAGGCTGATAGTACCACTTGAGATAAATCCTTTTAATTTAGAGAAGTTTGCAATGATGAAACTGAAAGACAAAAGCATTTGTTGCAAATCATGTTCAAGCTTTATGATAATGAACTTTTAGGAAACAATGAATAATTGCTAGGCAGTAATGCTGTGCTTTGGGATTACCATAATCTTGGATGAATGCTCTGGGTTGTCTAAAACAATATCCAAGGGTGGCAAGTGCAGCTGTTTTGCAAGGAGCTGCAAGGAGTGCCAAGGTTTTGTAGTTCTGTCAGAATTCATCGTCCCAGGGGAAGTTTCCTGTTATTAAAGGCCAGTTCTTTTACTCGTGTACCATGAAGTTTTGTATGGATATGGGATTTTAGTAGTCTCAATGGAGTTGCTTGCACTAGTGCAAAGCCAGCATAACGGTGCTGTGCTGATTTTACACTACTTTTAGCCTCTGGGGTATATGATCACCCAAGATATTCATATGGAGAATCAGGTGCCTTTTCAGGAAAAAATATTTGCTCTTCCAGCTCTAGATAATCTTGTTCTTTTTTCTGACTTCCTGAGCATTTCTAAATGCTGCCAAGCTCTTCTCCTTCAAGATCTCTTCTACTAATGAGACATCATTCTAGCCTAAAGTGTCCCTCTGCAATTCACTGTCTTTGAGAGGCATTACAATCCATCCCCTTCTGACAGAAACACTGGGAGCAACTCTTAGAAAAGTGGGTTATGTTCTGACATCATGGGGTGTGGGTTAAAGAGTTTGCTGCCTGTCAGGATTCATGGGAGACAAAATGGTGAAGTGGTCAAAATGTGACTTTTGCTGAGGGTCAAACCTGAGCCTTTCATCAAATTTTGAATTCATTGGTGTCACCAGCTGAAAGGACATAAATAGTGCATTCTTACTGCTGGCAGGGCTGACTGATTAGTATGTCCTGAAACAGGCACTGAAATTTTTTTAGTGCTCTTCCTAGAGCTATAGAGATACCAGTGTTTATCTGGTTTGCAGTTAAGCCTGAGCTGCTGCTCCTGAAATGCAGTGCTGTGTCATTTATACCTCATTTGGATCCCCAGGCACCTGGTGCCTCAGGAGCAGTGCTCTGTGAGAAGAGTCCCTGTGCAGTTTTCATACAGAGAGCAAAATCTGTCTGTGAGCTTAGCATGGGTGAGCAGAGCAGTCCTGCCATGGTGCTGGGGATGAGGGATGTGCCTGTGACATCAGTGACACACAGGACAGAGGTGCCATTCACCATCTGAAAACTGGGCAATCCAGAGAAAACACAGACCCTGAGGGCACTTGGGCATGAGCCCCAAAGGGCACAGAGTGTGTGTACAGGGGAAGGTGGATTGACATCAAAGTCATCAGGGAAATTCTAAATTTTTTAGCTTGTCTGCTAGTAAAGGCTTTTCAGTAACTCCTTGTAGACAGGATTGCCTCATATCTTGTCAGATTTTGGAGGGGTTGGAAGCTGTTTCAGGACAAGAATGGCTGTGCTCTGTAGCTGGTTGGGAGAGAAACACATGAACAGGACATCAAAATGGGAAATACCAGAGAAGGTTCCTCTCCACCTTCGTGCTGTCCTCACGTAGTTCAGGCTGGGTGAGACAGGCTGCTAAGCTGGAGGAGAGCAGGTGATTTTCTATTTGAAATTGCAGAAAGAAAGTGGGTGTGGGCCACAGCCACATTGACACAGAGCAGGAGTGACCTGCTTGTGCTGGGGTCTGGGCTACACCACTGATGCTCCTCACCGAGGCTCACAAACAGCACCTAAATGGTTGCATGGCAAAACAAACACTTGCAATTTCAGTTCTTGCTACCAAGGATGTACCTGAATTGGAGCTGGAGACAGCCAGCTGTTCTGAGCTGAAAGCACCCCTGAACAGATAATAAAGATCTGAGACCTCAGCAGGGAGGAGAATGCCAATTATATAAAAGCATATTGAGGAGTTCCTTGAAGATTGTTTTTCTGTCCTGTGGGGGCTCAGCTTAACACAATAGCTCTGGTTTATATATTAATGTAAGCCTAGGCGTCCTTAACTGAAAGCTGATTTTTTAAAAATTAACTGCAGGAAAACCAGCCTCAACAAATTCTGCTCCCTATCTGCCATCAAGAAAAGCCTATTAAGAATAATTGTTGGGTTTTGAGTTTTCAAAGAACCCATAATTAAATTTTATTGTCTGGTAAGTGATTAGAATTAATTGCTTTCACAATAGCTCTGGTGCTCATTATCTACTTTAAATGGGGAGTGGCTTTTCAGCAGAATTCCTTCATTTACCACAATTCCTTTCTGTTCTGTTCCTCGACAGAGAAAATCCATCACAAAGGCTGTTCCCTTTGAGAAATTACTGAAAACTGACAGGTGTTCATTTAATTTATCATCTTCAGCAGATCAGGATTAACCCAACAGAAGGGCTTCTCCCAGTGTTGAAGCAGAAACGTGAGGCTAGAGAAAACCACTTCCACTGGCCAGATTTTCAAACCCATGTATTAATGGGCAGTACTGTATATAATTTTTTACAAAGTGGTTTTCTGGTGCTAATCTGAGAACTCATCCTGTGTAAAAAGGAGGAGATATTACAGATTATCCAATCAATAATGGTAGTTGCCTTTAGCTGCTGTTGTGCTGGTTTAAGACCCTTTTCTCACCCATTTGCTTGGCTACAGTTTGACCATCCAGTCATTTTAGCTGTGACTTATATTAAGCTTGATTTGGAAGCACTGGGTTGATGCTTGGAATCCCTACAAACTTAAAGAGCCAGAGTAGCCCTTGTTGGAGACCAGCCACACCTCCTTGTCTGTCTGCAGCCATCCCTTGGCAGTGGCATCTCCCCAAGCAAAGCTGATCTCTAGACTCTCAGTTTCATACCTCCCTTTAACACCTCTTTTCTCCAGGGCCTTTCTGAAGCTCCCAAGAGCTGCAGGCTAAGGACTGTGCACAGCAGCAGTGTTCCTGGGGCTCAGTTGAAGAGTAGGGCTCATTGCCTCATGGGTTTTTGTGGGTCGTTCTCTGGAACAAATCCTTCAGCCTTTCCATGCCATGCACACTGTTTGGCTTTTCCTCTCTGATATTAACCCAGAGCACTGGGCAGCAGCTTAAAATCCACTTATGCAGAGAACCTAATCCAAATCCGCCTGCATTTCCACTCATGTGTGGTTGTCCACTGCTGAGAGGATGACTTAGAGGATGCCTGAGTCCTTCAAGGGCACTGCCTAAAGCATCTGCTGAATGGGGTTGCATAAGTACTGTTTAAAATAGAAAAACTATGGTGCTAAATACAGTGTGACTTCACTCTTAGGCTGTATTTTTAGATTGTTAGAGTGCTTCAGAGGATGTATTCATAATGAGATGTTTTCTCTCAATGCAGGATGCTGCTCTTAGAGAAAAAATCCTATACAATTTTCCTACACTTGTTATTATATAAATTATATAGGGTATTAGGCCCTTTGTTATACACTGTGAAAGTTTAGCTGACAAAGACTTCCTCCTTCTGAATTGTCATAACTTCTGGAATTGAATGGATTTAATTGAATTATCTGTCCCACAAAAAGTTATCACCGTCTCTTCAGTTCCAGGACATAGCAGAAGGTAGGAGTGATTTGCCCTGTAGAAATGGAAAAATTAAAATATAAGGAGTGTAGTCACGGATGACTTATGCAGACAGTTTCCAGTCCAGCTGATTTACTTTACATCTGTGAAATTATTAATATAATGGGTTTCATTAAAATGTGCCAGTAGCACAAGGAATGCCCTCAGTTGCTCAGCTCAGCAGCCAGTCTGTAATTGGTGCTTGGGGGAGGAAGAGCCTTGGGAAGGTTTTGAATCTTTGAAGCTTCGCTGTGGTAGGGTTGGTAGTCAGAGCATTCTGTAATAAGCAGCACCAGTCTCACTGTGACCTGGGCTGGAGGGGATGGCAGCCTGGAGCTCATCCTCAAGGATTTGTTACCCTTCCCTGCAGGGCAACCCTCAGGGGAAGCTGGGTCCTTCACCTGGCCAGTCTGGCCAAAACAGCTGCCCAGCACTTTTCTCACATGCCCCTAAGCACAGGGAATGCTTTATACCCTAAGGAGGGATAATTCCTCTTGGTCAGGGATGTAAATTGTGCCCCTAGTAGTGTTTCACCTTCCCTGCAAACCCTGCCCTGGGCTAGAGTCTGAAGGAGTGATTTGCTGTAATACATTTCCAGTAGGAAGTGTACCCTAGGCTTGGGTGCTAACCAGAAATAATCCCTTTGATGACCAGGCTGCCTTAGCCAGGTCAATGGTCTAAATCAGTACCTGGAGCCAAAGGGATTTTTGTTACTCTAGATAAGGATCCCAGACTGAAGCTGCTGAGGATTTTTGCTGGCTGGTTCCCAGGTGCCCTGGGCACATCTCTTTACCTGTAGTACCTCCTCCAGGCTGCAGTGGGAACTTGATAGGGACAAGTGTTTCTACAAAGAAACCTTCTTCCTTTCTGTGATTTTATTTAAGTGCTTCTTTTCTTAAATGAAGCAAGTAAAGAGGGAAAATAATTTTGGTCATCTTTTCAGGATCATTTTTGTTTATGCTTGTGTTAAAAAACATAAAGAAAAAAGCTCCTAAAACCAGACTCTTCACAGTAAAATGAGTAGCAAATAGTGCCACTTTGGTAAATGTTACCATTCATTTTTCAATAAATTACCAATTTATACTTCTGAATGTAGCAATAAAAAGAGATAAAAGGACAGAAGGAGGAGGGAAAACTTAGGAGGTTTATGTTTACGGCCAAGCATTTGGTTTTATGTTTACCTCATGGAAAGTAACTCCATATATCATGATAATTGACTTCACCAAGTACCTTTGAAAAAACAGACTTTGCTACAAAAAAGCATCTTGTTCTAGAGGTGCCTGTGCATGGTTTTCCACTGAGGAAAACATTCTCTTTTGAATCAATGGTTTAAGCTTTTTACAGTGTTCCTATCTATTGGTTCACTTGCCCAGTTGGTGGCTGAGAACAAGCAAGATCAGGGCATAAATATAAGCTAAATGTTTATAAATGTTTAAACCTAAAAATCATAATTTACCTTCACTCCAGACTGATTGCTGAGAACTTCCTGTAGTGAAGGCTTCCCCCTACCCTACCTTACTTCCAGATATTTGCTTGTTACCATTTTAACACCACAGATTCAGGGGCAGCTTTTCCACAATCCTGGCCAGGGATTTTGATCTGCCAGACTTCTGAGGGGTCACTGGATTTTTCCTTGGCATCCTGGCACAGGAAACAAGGACTCTCAAGCAGCTGAGCTGCTGAATTTTTCCATCATTTGACACAACAAAAGCAAGTTTCGTTGCTGATTTATTTTGGAAATAATATTTATGGCAGTTCCTCTCTAAGTCAGTCAGAGAGCAGAGGACTGGATTGTGGTGGGCAATAAAAAACTCTGGTGCTCCTATGAGGACTTTAATTACTCAGCTTATTACAAGTGAGACCAAGGGAGGCTGGTGGCAATGCCAGCTTTGGAACAGCTGCAAAGGAATTATTTTTCCTCAATGATGAGTGGAAAAAGCTGTAAAAATACTGTACAAGGTTGGCTAATAAACTCTATTTTATTAGCCATTCTTATTATGAGTGTTTACAAGCTAGTGTGCTGATAGGCATTTTGATGAGATAGTATTCCATAACTGTAATCATTCTGGAATTAAAAAATGAAGGCTAGAAAGCCAGAAAGCTGGAAAACATGGCACATGCATATGTAAGACCCAGATTTATAGCCAGACAGTGAGAAGCTGGCTTGGCAGCAGGTACTCTGAATGGTTACAGCACTGGCCTGGCCAAGTCCTTTGTGGCTTGTTCAAAGTAGATAGATAGTGTGATTTGGGAATGTTTCCAGGGATCTCCTTGGAACATCCCAGGCCCCTGAGGTGTGAAAACACACTGGAAAGCTGATGGTGTCCCTATCTTCTGCCCCTTGTTCCCCTTGGTGTCTGGGGTGGGCACAGAGAATGGATAAAAAGGCCTGGACAGCCTCCCCAACCTGGTTCACAGAACAAGCCCTTTGCAAAGTCAAGACTTAATCCTGGGGAATTTGAGTCCCATTCTACCACCACTGAATTCCATCATGATTTTCTTTGTGTGTGTGAAAATGCAATTTCCTGCTCCCAAATCGGCCTCTTCCAGGCTGGAGCTATTTCCTAGCACACTTCCACGGAGGGCAGTACACTTCTCAGGAATGCTGCCTGGCCAGGAGTTGTGGCACACTTGTGTGTTGGCAGTGTGGCACCTCAGGCTGTGATACACCAACAGTAACAGTCCCATAATCAAAGTAATGACAAGCTAGTGGGAAATTGAGTTTAACCTGAGAAGAGGCTCTGTGAAACTGTCTTTGTGGTTATTGTCTATGGCTCTGTGTTTATTGCTGTTCAGTCACACAACCAAAAATGTGCTCTGCTTACAAGCAGAAAGGTTTTATTGGCTATTTTTTTCATTGTGTTTCCCTTCTGCCCTCCCCCCTCTGCTGGCAATCCTGCAAATCTACCCTGGGTTGCCAAGGTCCTGCTGGTTTCTTTACTTCTTATGCCTAATCTCCAATAATAATTGTTCTGCAGGAAAGCCCAAGCCAAGGTGGCAACTGTGATTCTGCTGTGGGCATCTGGCATACCCTGGGGCATCTGTGTGACCCTGGTGCCTTAGCTATGGTGGTCTGCAGGTCCTGACACCTAAACAGAAAAATAAGGTGTGGAAATCAGGTAGCATTCAGAGAAGCAGTCACCTAGGATGAGATTTTTTAGGAAATTAAATACATAAAGATGTAGATCTGGCCAAGTTTCATGGAGGTGTGTTTTTGTGAGTCATGCTTTGTACCAGTGGTTATTTCAGGTCTTGATCAAATTCAAACCTTGCCTGTTATCTCAGTCCCCCCCTGAAACAAAGGGACTATGCCCTGCTTTATTAGAGTACTGTAAGAATACACCTGTGAATATCCATGCTGGGGATGGAGCTTCTGACTTGAGGCCTCAATCCTCTTGGGAGAGCTTCCATTACTTTCTTTGGGGTTATGGAGATCCCGGGGGATTATTTCCTCAGATATGAAAGGATCAAAGAGATTTGTAGCTTATCTTCATCTCTCCATGGGCTGATTCCCTTTTCACCGTTTGCATCTGGGAAAAGCAGCAAGAATACATATATCCTAATATTTTAGGAAGCAAGCAATGGCTGCCAGCTGTCATGGGAATGTGGTGAATTCATGAATGGCACAGGAGGTGTTCTGTGTATTTTGCTAAGATCCAAGGAGCACCAGTGAAGTAGGCATCCAGTCAAAGATGTGGCCATGCCACCAGACATCTCTTTGCTAAAACAGGATAAACACCACCCAATCTCTGGTTGAGCTCATGGAGAACTTTGTACAGAGTGTGATTATGCTAAACGGATTTTTACCAGAACACTTCAGCATCCAAATGGCTGATAGATATGTTTTATTTTGTGAGATTGGGGTATTTTTGGTCTAATTTTGGCAATACCTTAGAAATTGCACAGGACTATTCTATTCTGAAAAGAAATTGCTGATCTCATTTAACTTAAAGAAGGGTCTTCAAAATGGTTTTGTTTTTTCAAATACAGCAGAAAAGCTCTCAAATCTCTGAGTGCTGTGAGAGTGTTTGTTAAAAAAAAAAAAAGAGACTGTTTTGAAAGCTGATAAATGAAGACGATTTCAAACAGCTTTATAAAGATAATTTCCTTTGTGCTCAGTGCTTTGGCATCAGATTGTCAAACAATACAAATAGGCAGAAGAGCTGGCCCAGGTCACTGTCACCTTTCCAACACCAATCTCTAGCCAGCTGCTGAACTGGATGTTGCTCACCATTAACCCTGAAAGGAAAGGAGACACTTTGTTCAAAGCCTATCTTTCCCTTAAAGATCACCTATCTAAATATTGAGTAACTGCATCCTTATGTAATTGTGGGGCAACTGGAAGATTTTTTTTTTTTAAAGACAATGCATAAAATAAAGCACTCATTTTCTAATGAACAATCCATGTGTTTCTCTCTTCAGTTCAGGGAGTGCAGTGTTCATTTGTCCAGCTGAACAGAGAAGAAAGATAATCAGGGAAGCCAGCATAAGTTCTGTCAATCTGTGAGTACTCTAAAGCTGAAAGTGAGGAACAAGCTGGTCTGGTGTGTTTGATGAGCATGATGAATGCAGTGGCCATATGTGTCAGCACCTGCACTGGAAGATGTAGGACTAATCATGCTGAAGGAACAAGGCTTGAACAAATCCAACCATCTCCCAACATATGCTCTGTGTAACATCACAGGTGACCATTACCGTGTGGGAAGGGGATGTGTGGCCTCTGATCCACGAGGAAGAAATCTCTCAGTCCTTAAATGTGAGGCTTAAATTTAAGAGCAGGAAAAGATTGAAACAAAACCCCAGAAGGAGTATACCTATGCTGCATGCAGGAGTGGAATCTCCACAGTCACTGAGCTGGTGTCAGTAAAGAGCTGTGTTTGCAGAAGATGCTGCACTGCCTCTTGTGGGTCTTCACTTTCTTAGCAACGAGGAAGGAGAAGGAAAAGTCTCTGGAGATAAAGGACTGAAACTTATGCTTTTAAAATCCTTCTCCAATATAATTCTAAAACTAACTCTGCTCTGCTGGTAAATGCAGACCCACTTTTCTGACTGGTTGTATGGGGGGGTTTGACATCACAGAAGCTTTCTTATGCCTTAGACCTTTGTGAACTCAGGGACTAGAACTCTGCAGTAGCACTCATCCTGCTTAATCTTTGCTGTCTAGAGGTCACAGATCTTGTGGAAAAAAAGAAACTTCCACAGCTTGCTTATCTGAAATGTCTGTGTTGGGAAGATAGGAGTCTCTCTTTGGAGGGGCCTGTCTCTGTTCTGGGTAGGGGATGAAGCCTGTGAACATCTTTGGAAGAGATAGTGACTGAGTAGTGAAGTGTGAGGTACAACACTGTAATATAATGCCTTTAAGAAAAAAAGAAACTCAAGATCTTATGAGAAACAGTGGGCTTTGATTTAACCCTTAACAATGAAGACATGAGGGCTGCAATGGAAAGTCTCATGACAATTTGGACCAATGCTTAGCAGAAACCCCAAAATACTGGCAGGATTGGGAAAGCAACAGGGGTCGTCTCTCAGTGCAGCTGTACAAATCCATGGATGGCCCACACAGTGAAGCCTGTAGGCAGTTCTCATCTCTACATCAGATAAAGCATTTAGGAGAAAGGAAGAGGGAACAAGGCTTATCAAGAGTTAGTTTTCACACACAGAATAAGCTAGAAAGCTCTGATTTTCTGAGGTGGAGTCTAAAATCCTGTGTGGGAAAGAGAGAAGGAATGGGAATCGGATGGTCATCACAAGTTCATACATACTCAAAGGAGACTTGGAACTTGCTCATGAAGAAGAAACCCACTGCACTTGAAATGTGGGTTCCTTCCTTCAGGTGTGTGTGACCCCCTCAGTAGCAAATGTGTGAAGATAAGATTTGCCTGTGTGAAATGGTCACATTCCAAAGGGCAGGGGATGCACTACTGTGGACACCGTGGGTTTGCAGAAAGTCTGAATCAGGTCTGAACCTGGCCCATGGGCTGCAGCAGCCTCCTCCCTGTTTGTACTCCTAAATTCACACAAGGTTTGGGACAGCTGAGAAATTTTGATACTGATGTTTTGGTTAGATTTGAAATACCCCTCCCCCCAGCACTATCCCTGCTTAAAATTCCTAGCTATCAAACAGCTACTTCCTCACAGATTATTGGCTTTTCATGTTGCTCAAGTGCAGCCTTTTCATCAGACCGCATATGTTCTGATCACTTTCTGGCAATTTTTCTTATTGTAAATAAAGCCCATTCAGCCACAGTTTATATAACCACTATCTGGATAATACCCTCCTAATGATCAACTTTCCCTGGAGAAACACAATCATATCTCTTTCCCCATTTCTGCCAACTGAATTTGAGTTTGCCACGGAGCCAAGCATGGCCCTGCTATTGTTTTAGTGCAGATGGGTGGGAGTCACAAAAGCCTGAATTGGAAAATTCCCAGCCTGTGGGCAAGAGCTTTGGTTTACTTCTTTCTGTTGTAGGGGTTCCCACTGATTGAGTTGGGTAGAAGTTTTCTGTATTTTCAGATTTTTCATAAGCTTGAAGGGACAGGCTTTCAAATGGCTTGTGCAAAATGAGAAGGTTTGTGTTTAGATAGGATTCAAAACAGGAAATATACCTCAAATCTTGTCTGATGGAGTGTTGTCTGCAAGTAATTCCATGGGTCCCCTCTTGCCATAGGTGTACATTCTTCTCTTGTAAGATGATTGGGGTCCACTTCAGCTGCTCCAAGTTCAGGCTGCTCAGGCATCCAGGGCAGGGAGCGCTGGAGGACAAGTGAGAGGTTCTCAAAAGGCACAGCCAAGAGCTTTGCCATCAGCTGGCAGGCAGTAACAAATTGTCTAGGCAAACATGGCAGCAGCTTGCATTATAACAACTGCCAAAATCTTGCTAAATTCGGTGGTATTTGGAAGTGCTGGATTCCCAAAATCTAGCTGTGACCCCAGTGCAGCTGGAGTGAGGAGTGGTGCTGAACACAGTGCAGCTGGCAGTGGCCTTCTTAATCCCAAAGCTGATCTGTGCTGAGTAAAGACTTCCTCTTTCTCAAGCTCTTTGTGTAATTTGATTGACTGTGTTGTCCTGACCTTTTAAGCTGAGCCTGGAAAGGAAAGGGGCAAGAATGTCCTTGTTACTGCTTTCCTTCAAGCTTCCCTGAGCTCTGTGACATGTGGAGATCTCAGGGAAAGGGTTACAAGACCACAGATGCCAAATGAGCTGTGTAACTCCGAGCCAGCAGGCCAGTATCAACCCTTTCCACCATCTCATCTTGTGCCAGGTGTGGCCAGTGAGGAATAGGTCTGATGTGTTTAGAACTTATTTTGAGTTAGGGAAGCAAAGCAAACTGTGCGTTCTTTTTTTTCTTCACAAATAACTTATACATACCCCAGAAAGGAAACCAGCTGGCAAAATGCAAAGACATGCTTCCAGACCTAGCAGAACAGAAAGAAAATGGGGAAACAAAATGTCTTTTGCATGCCTTCATGTGAATCAGACAGACAGAAAATTAATTATTCTTGAGTCTTTTCGGGTGTTACAGATGGGTAATAAGATGATTGGCTCTCGCCAATATTTTGTGTATACTAAAAGGAGTTTTATTGATGTTATTCTTTGTTATTTGGACATCCTCTGTTCCCCCCACAGTCCCTTTTCCCCCCTCTCTGGATTGCTGTCATTGGACAGCCCTGGCTGTTGGGGAAGGTTTGTTCCTAGGGAGGCAGGGCATGACAACAGCTCACCTCCAGTCAAGGTGCAAGGAAGCCACGTCTCCATGTCTCCAGCCACGGGTGGGGAAGAGCTGACTGGCAGACTCTGGGAGGGTCCAGGGTTCCCTGACACAACACCAGGGGTATAAAAGGTGGAGCAGAACATTTTGTGGCAGATGGTAACACGCTCCCAGTGCCATCCTCCTTTTCCTTATTCAGTGCTTTGTTGTATTTGTTAAGGTTTAACAAACCTTTCAAAATTTCAAAGTGAGCAGTCATTTCTCACACTGGTAAAACCAGCATCATTTGTTGTCCTTTGTTAGGAACACTCCAGCCCCCTTGCAGCCCCCCTTGTTGTCCATGCTAGGAGAGCACAGTTTGCTTGTTTTGGTTGGAAGCACAGAGACAGGGTGGAGCTCCTGGGCTCAGACTGGATGCCCTTGGATGCCCAAGGCTCGCAGTTTAGCCAGGGGACCATGTGTGCAACATGCACTGACAGCCTGGCTGGAAGTAATTCATGGCAGAGGTTTCCCCTGAGGCAGTGAAAGAGAAAAAGGGAATCAGCTCTTGATGTCTTTAGTAGCCTTTGTTCATCATGTAAGCCCACCCTTCCATTGCTCTTTCTCATGTTTTTTTCCCAGCATCCATTATCTGTAATAGGGTAAGTATCAGGGGTGTGTTGTGGGCCAGGATTCTGTTGGGCTACATGCCATACATGGACCCCAAAAAAAACCAGTACTGCCCACAACACTTGGGCAATGACACAATTTGATAAATACACCCTAAAACTGACGAAAATGAATCACCCATCAACTGCATTATGCTACATCAGGACATTTGCAAACTCTTAGGAGAGAATTTGAATATAAAATATTTATAAATTCTTTTATATTTTTAATATTCTGTGGAGATTTGGCTGATATAGCAATTCTTTAAGTTGCACAGAAGTATGATTTATGGCGTCCTGCAGAATATATCAGGATGTCTCTCCAGATCCCTGCCAGCATATTGGGGATGATTTCAAGGTATGTCTGTATGAGAAAATCACTGCTGGCTCGGTGATTAAGCATCAGTGCCAAGTCCTGTGACTTTGGATCTCAGCTTTCACTGCTTCCAAAAGATTTTGCTCTGTTATATTGCCAGTGATGCCCCTGTGGAGAGAAATCAAGTGCAGAGCTCGTACTTGGGCCAGATGGCCTCTCAAACCTGTAGGTCAGGCTGCAATCTCACTGGCAGGAGGATGGATCCACCTCAGAGTCACATCACCTCTCATCTTGCTTGAGTCACTCTAGTCTGATGTGGGTAAGGAGAAGAGAGCCCTGGGTTTGGCTAAATGATCAACGAGGCCCTTGTGGCTTGCTGCAAATTTTTAAATGCCTCTGTGGATCTTGCAGTGGATTCTGGCAGAAAAACTGGCAGACATTAGCTTCAAATGTGGTTGGCTCAGACAAAGGAGTCGGCAGTGCTCAGACTCAGAGAAACAAGTAGCAGCTTTTTGGCCCAGAAAAGAAAGGGAAAGTGAACGACAGGACTCAAAGTAAAAGTCTGGCAGAGAAAATATATGCCAAAGAGCAAATGGCTTAAGCGGGTGAGCTGATTTGGCTGCACTCTGGTGTTAGTGCCATCTACCTCTTGCTTTATTTATTTGTAAGGAAGGGATTTGCAAAGTAATGGCAGAGTGGTAGAAGCTCCCACAGTCTGCAAAGCCTGCTCACAGCAGTGGTTCCCAGCACTGGATGAGACAGAGGAGCACTGGAGCAGTTGGAACAGGATCTGCCCTCGTGTTGGCTGCCTGCAGAGTGTCACTTGTGGCTCAGGGAGGCAGGGCAGACTCTCACTCATTAATGCTCATTACTTCATGAGTGCCGGTGAAACCATCACACAGAATCACTCACAGGCTCTGCCCAAAGTTCTGGTTCTAAGAAGATGCAGTGAGGAATTCTGAGTCCTAATATTGGTGGAGAAACACCCACTGGCCAGAGCTATCCCTATGCAGTTGATTTGAACATAGCTATTGGTTAGCACAGTGACACTCCAGGGCCAGGCAGAGCAAACCATGGAGTGTTTCCTGATCATCTCCAGAGGTGAGAGCCTCTTCTGTACACACATATTCCCCTGGCAAAGGAGCTGTATCTGGACTTCCCCTTCAGACATTCTCAAGCCAGCTCTAAATTCTAAATTCAGGTGTTGCTGTAGGTTAACACTGCAGCCTTGCAACTGCCTGAATGAGGTTTAACCTTGATTTACCCTTTATTTTACAAAGTTTAGCCCTTTTTTTCAGAGTACAGGTCCCTGAGTACAATACCTCCAATCAATCCTTTTTAAGATAGACACCTCTTCTGAGCCCAGCTCTGGCTGTAAGAGAAATGGGTCATGATGAAGCCTTGTGTTTGTTCAACTCTGTTTAGAATTTACAGCGCTTTGTAAATGATTTATTTCAGTCATAATAATTGATGCCTCTGCAAATGGATTCCTGTCAACAATACATTCAGACCCAGGCCTTCATTTCAGGCTCATGGGGACAATATGCATTTAATGGGAAAACTGGCCTGGTTGCTTTTGCTCTTTATTTATGTACTATAATGAGGTGCTTATCTACCTGGTGGTGGTTCTCGTTTCTGTAAAAGGAAAACTGGAGGGAGCAGACCAATCAGGTGCATGTGATACATGTCTTGCCTGTGAAGACAAATCAAAGATAGGTCTTTACCTCTCACTCTTTGAGTCCCCTCAGCCCAAGATGGAGACTCCTTGACTTGCTGTTCTTGTCAAGACTTCAAGAGACCATACAGTTTCTTACTTGTATTCTTTTATGGCCATGTATTTGATGCAAAAGAGATAGGAGAAACATCTTCCACCATGCAGGTCAGTTTGAGGTTTTTTCATTAGATTACCCCTTTCTTTTTCACTGGCTGGCTGTGAAAGCTTCTGGATGAGAGTCCTTGTCTTGCAGGTCCTGTTGCCCTTTTGTTAGGTTTGCTCCCATCTGCTTTCACCAGTGTAAGCAGCTCTTCTGTGGTTGGGCACTAAGTGTTTTCTGCCTCTGTGGACACAGGGCCCTTGGGAATTGTGGAGGAACTGGCAGTTTCCCTGCAGCTGCAAACATAGTTGCTTTTACCAGGGAAAATATCAGTGTGGGAAACACCAGCATGGAAAGTAGGGGCATGTTGCTGTTGCTCAGTAGTGTCTGTGAACATACCACCACCACTTGAACTGACTTGGAAAGAAGGAATTCAAGGAAGGAAAAGCTCCTTAAGCAGGTTATTGAGTAAGTTGCCCATGTTCACCAGTCCATTGACTCCACTCTTAGAGTGTTGACATCTCCAGCTTCAGCCACAGTGACCTGTGGTCTCAGCTGTAACAGGGAGTGTCATTCTCTGAAGCACACTGCTTATGTACTTTTGAAGTAAGGATTGTATGGATTTGTGAATAAATGCGATAGGAAAATAATTCAGTGTGTCATTTAGAGTCAGGAATCCCAAATAGCCAGAAATTAGTGTTTCACTTAGTGCCTGATTACTCTTTTCAATCATCTCATTAAGTGCCTCATTTCAGGGTGACTGCAACATGATATCTCCATGGGGTTCAGCACAGAAGTGTAATTGAGACCTTGAGATCCTACTGTCACAAGCGTCCACAGAAAGGAGAAAAAGCCGGTATTTTTTTAAATAAGGTACTTCAGAGCAAGGGATTGCCTTCCAAAAATAGTTGCCAATGCTTTCAGAAGTCAGCTGTGATTTAAGGGTGTTAACTGCTCTTTGGTACAGGATTTGCTACATCTTTAGGACTGCAGGTTTTGGAGAAATGTCTGTCTTCACTGTACTGAGTCATATATAGAGACTGAAGAACAGTGCATAGGGAAAAGTCTTTCAGCTCCTATTAGAAAGGCTGATCTGAGGAGGGATGGAGTCTCATAGGTATGACCCTCTCTCTAGTGTGCCCATGAGCGAGGTGAGTTGGCTTAATCTCCAAGACAGCCCCATATCATGTCTGGAGTTCCCTGAAACAAGGTGAGACAGACTTGATGTTCCAGATGACATTTTGCTCTTACATAGTGCTGAAGTGTTTTTTGGGTTCTTTTTGCTTGTAGCTCAGAGAAAAGATATCTTAGAGCCCATGGCATAAATGATAGAATAGATTGGATTGGAAGGGACTGGATCTATTCCAACACCTTTCATTAGTCGATCAACTGAGATGTGTCTGCTGGGGGCTCTTTCCCAAATTCTTAACTCTTTTTGCATGTGGGTATTTTCCTGGTTGATCAACATCCAATTTTCATTATTTTCTGTCACAAGTTGTGCTGGTGGGTTTTGTTGTCTTTTGCAAGGCGGTCTTTGCTCCCACAAGGGGGAAAGGCTGAGAGAATTGGGATTGCTCAGCCTGGAAAAGAAAAGGCTCTGGGGTGTCCTAAATGTGGCCCTCCAGTACATGGAGGAAGCTACAAGAAAGATGGAGCATGTAGTCACAGCACAAGGGGGAATGGATTAAAACCAAGAGTAGGTTTAGATTAGATATGAAGAAAAAATTCATCCCAGTGAGGCTGGTGAGGCACTGGAAGAGGCTACCCAGAGAAGCCATGGATGCCTCATTCTTGAAAGTGTTTAAGGCTGAATTGAATGAGGCTCTATGCAACCTGATCTAGTGGAAGGTATCCCTGCCCATGATGGGGGTTGGAACAAGATGAGCTTTATTTTCTCTTCCAGCCCAAACCATTCTCTGATTCTGTGACTGAAATACCAAAATATTCTTCTAAAGCTTTGTGATCCACTCATATTTCAGAAACGACCCAGTAATTTAATTAGACTCCATCTCATGTAGTTTGGTTCTATCTCTGCAGGTAGGAAATGTTGGGAGCATTGGCAAGGCAGTGCAGCAGTAATTCCAACCTGACGTTAGCAAGGATCCCCTTCCACACTGCGTCTTGGCACCAGCATCAGCTCTCCCCATTACCTCCCTCCTTCTCAAGGAAATAAAAAGAGACATATTGGCTCCTCCGTCCTCCAGCAAACACCCTGACAACAGAGGAAGGTTTTCCCTTCCCTTCCTCTTTCCTATTCCTTTGCCTGTCATGAGAAGCACTGGCAAATCCAATTTCTTTATCCATTTTTCATTCCTGGTAGTGCATTTGAAGCACAAACTGGTGCCATGGGAAATGAGCTGTGGTAGAAGCCCACAGGGAGCCAGGGTTGTGCAGGCAATGATGGATTGTGCAAGTCAAGAGAGTAAAAGAGCAGCTCTATTCATATTTAAGGCTACCGCATAACAGGCTGCCCAGGATCACTATACCCATAGGAGTTTCTTGTTGGAGACATGTTTATCTGTATTACCAATATTCACATCTCCTTGTTTTGAAAAAGTCTTGCAATTTATTTAAGAATGGGATAAAAGAATTTCACTATTAATTTAAACATTTGCTTCATGCGTATTAATTTAAACACATTAGTTTAAATGTTTGCTCTAAATTCACATTTTTTCAAACCAAGACTGTGCTTGGCTTTACCCACTTCTAGGTCATGGTTGTATTGTTTGTTTTTTTGTTTTGTTTACTAATTTCTAGCCAATTAACCTCTTCTTTTTCCTTCTAGCCTGAGATAATTACCTTCTATGATAACTTTCATATTGTTTGTTAAACGCTACTCTCTTGGTTTTGAAAGACAGGTGTCTACCAAGGAAGACAGGAACCTCCCTTGAATTGGAAAATGTCTACCGCTTCCCTTCAAATTATTATCACTTTGAAATTACAGGGCTTTCATGCAAAGATGTGAGGAAAGGAATAACAGCTCTTTACTCACATGCACATGTGTAACAAGACAAACAAAACCTCAACAGCAGCAGCAGCACCAACCAAGAACAGAAAGCCCCAGACAGGCCCTTCCCGCTCTCCCGGCACTTCCCCATGGGTGCAGTTCCAGGCATGGCCAGAGGGGGCGCCGCTGGCTCCTGGCGGGCAATGGGTGCAGTTCTGGGCACGGCCAGCGGGGGCGCTGCTGGCTCCCAGAGGGCAATGGGTGCAGTTCCAGGCACGGCCAGCGGGGGCGCTGCTGGCTCCCAATGGGCAATGGGTGCAGTTCCAGGCACGGCCAGCGAGGGCGCTGCTGGCTCCCGGAGGGCAGCGCTG
>VZTB01000055.1:1549-14198 GCA_013397245.1 Thryothorus ludovicianus | reverse complement strand
GGCCGCGGCGGCTCGGGCGGCGCTGGTGCACGGCAGAGCAGTGCCTCACGCTCCTTCTGTCTTTTCCAGGCGCCGCAGCAAGTGGGACCAGCCAGGGCCGGCCCCCAATTTCCTCCTCCCCGGCACGGCGCCGCTGCCCGGGCGCCCGTTCGCCGGCGGGGGCGGCGATGGCGGAGCCGCCGTGGCCGGGTCCGAGAGCTCCGCGGCGCCCTCGGGAGCGCTGGATGCGGCCGCGGCCGTGGCGGCAAAGATCAACGCGATGCTGATGGCCAAAGGGAAGCTGAAGCCGGCGCCCAGCACGGCTGACAAGGTGGGTGGGCGCGGGGGTGTCACAAGTGGACCTTGATGTGTCACCGAGCCGGGAGGCGATGAAATTTGATGCACTAAAAACAGTCGGAAATAGTGTAAAAAATATTTTTCAGCATAGCAGAAAGCAGTGGGTGACTGTGAGGTCAGTCCGCTGTAAGTCTTTACCAGAGCCACCTGTAGGGAGGTGAAAAACTTTTTTTCTCAGAGTCGTAGAATATTCTGAGTTGTAACGGAGCCACGAGATCGAGTCCAACTCTTAAAGTATTTTTCCTGAAGTGTTCTCCAGATAGCAAAGCTGATGGCAAAACTGCTGTGTGAAATAACTGCTTTAAAATATGGGACCAAATATTTTTGTGCCTAAAAAAGTTCCCAATAGGAGCTGTATGTCCATGTCCTAAATGTTCAGCCTTTGCTGAGCCCTGCCCTGAGCCTGGCTGGCCCTGATGAGCTCGGGCAGCTGGACTGGATGGTCCCTGTGTGTCCCTCTTAAATAGTCTGAGTTTTCTATTCTAAAGCAAGTGTAACTTAAAGCCACTTTTCCACTTCCTGTCATGGTTTTGTCTTGCTCTTCTGCGTGTCCTGAGCTTGGGCTAGAGCCAAGTTTAGAAGCTGTTTCAGGTTTCATGGAATCACAGGGTCATTTGGGTTGGAAGGGACCTTAGAGGACATCTTGTCCCACCCCTGCTGTGGGCAGGGACACCTTCCTCCATCCCAGGTTGCTCCCAATGTTCAGCCTGGCCTTGGACACTTCCAGGGATCCAGGGGCAGCCACAGCTGCTCTGGGCACTCTGTGCCAGGACCTGCCCACCCTCACAGAGACCAAATCCTTCCCAATATTCCATCCAGCCCTGCATCCTGTCATTTTAAAACCATTGCCCTGTGCTAAAAAGTCCTTTTCCCTCCATTTTAGCACCCCCAGCTCTCCCAGCCTTGCTCTAGAGCAGAGGGGCTCCAGCCCTGGGAGCATCTCTGTTGTCTCCTGTAGACTCCCTGCCTTCCATTTTTGAAGACCCCAATTTCCATCCAAACTTGTTGAAATAAAAAAATAACTAGAAGAGAGGATTTTGTGGCTTTTTCACACTGTGCCAGTCTGGGGGTTTGCCTCATGAGGCTGCATCCAAAGGAGTGCTCATTTTGCCATGGAATTTGCTCACAGATGAAAAAAAAATGAGGAATTGTCCCAAATTCTCTATAATTGCTTCCCTTTCAGTTCTGGGGCTGAAACCAGCCCTTCAGCTTTTTTCCCGTGCAAGGTTTTTCTTGGAGCATTGCTGTCAGGAATCCCACATGGAAGTGATGGGATTTGCTTCTCAGTGCTGAACAATCCACCCAGAACAGTTGGAATTCCCAGCTTTAAGGACACGTGGCCTGGTTTCAGGGAGCCTCCATAGTCATAGCCCATGGAATTAAAATCCATTTGCTGACTGGCACTTTAAAACATCCAAAAATTGGCAGATGCTGCTGCTGTCTCATTCTCCCAGCTCTGTTTTTGTCACAAGCTCCAGTGGCACTCTGGCATCCTGTGACAGACTGTTTTGCTCTGGAAACCATTAACCAAGTAATTAATGTGCATTTGGGCTGCCAATTTTTACTGCACAGGTTTTTTATTGTTTAATGTAGTAACAAGTATATATAATATGCATGTAGTTTTTTCATTGCATTTGTTGTTTTTGGTAGAACATGTTCAGTGATGGCTTTTCCAGAGTAATTAACTCTGATGACCTTCCAGGTTGTGATGGAGTGGAAATTAAGGAGCTGCAGGTTAATGAATGTACTTTTTTTTTAAATGTGGAAAGAGTGGAGCAGTTTAAAGTCAGAGCAGTGCCCTGTACTGAAGTTCCTCTGTAGCTGCCTTGTAGCTCTCCTGAAGTGCTTCAAGTGATGTTTGTGAGAGTGGATGGGTGATCCTGAAAGGTTCTCCTTTTTTTAGAGTCTTATTTTCCCTTTATGTTCCCAAAATCAATTTCAGAATATTTAGAAGGCTGTACTAACTTTGTACATTGAAAAAGTCTTTGTGTAACTCCCAGCTCTTTCACTGTATCTTCTGAATCTGTTACTGTGACTTTTTATTTCTCAGCCTGACACAAAATATTACTCCACTGTCTTAAAAAATAAAAGGGCAGAAGTTTAGCGTGGATGAGTTCAGATCTTGAACAGAAATTTTGAATTCTGTCTCTGTAAAGCCTCTTGAGAGGAGCAGGAGCTACAGATGTGAAGTACACGTTTCACTGGCCTCTCAGATTTCTGTCAGAGCTGCCAGTTCAAGTGTAAAATGCTTTGATTTTTGCTCGAGCACCTCCACAGCTCAGTTCCACATCATGTACCCAACAGAAACATTAATTATTCTATTATCATGTGCTGAAGATAGAGCTGGTGTGTTTATTTGTGAGGAGGCAGATCAAGCAGCAGGTCCAGTGTGCTTTCCACCAACCTCTGTAAAGATTTTGCTTTCAACAACTGAAAGGGGTGAACAAGAACAACATTCACCCCTCGAGCTCTGGGTTCAATTCATGTTTCTTGCATCACTGCTTTCCACCCACTGGTCTTTTGCAACTGGTTCTCCTTGAAGCTGCAGGCTCTGGGAAAAGGTCCAGCTACGAGTAAAAGCAAAGATGACCTTGTGGTGGCAGAGGTGGAGATCAACGACGTCCCCCTGACGTGCAGGAACCTGCTGACCAGGGGCCAGACCCAGGACGAGGTAGGTGCCACACCCACAGCAGCTCTGCTGGCCTTGGCAGGGAGCCCTGAGGTTACATAACAGCTACAACTGTACCTGGCAGCTTAACTGAGGAGATAAGACTAACCTGGAAGGGTAAAAGAACCTGCAGTGAACTCTGTCCAGTGGCTGTGTCCTTCTGGAAAACTCGTTGTGTTTTCTGAAGGTGTTTGTTCAGTAAATTGTATGATGAATTCAGAGCCAGCATCAGTCTCTTAGCACTTTATTAATGTTTTTTGGTGGTTTTTTTTTTACAAAAGCATTGTTGAAGCTCTGGTATTCTGTGCCTTGTTTGTCACTGGCAGGTGTGTCACTGGGCTTTGTGCTTTTTTTGCAGATCAGTCGCCTGAGTGGAGCAGCAGTCTCAACTCGAGGCAGGTTCATGACTGCAGAAGAGAAGGCCAAAGTGGGACCTGGGTTTGTATTTCTGTTTTTGGACGTTCTGCTTCTTTTCTCCTGAGGTGACAGAGTGCTGGGTTCCTGTTTGGTTGGTTCTGCATGAGCAGTGTCACCAATACATTTGCCATTCTGATGGCCCTGGCTGCCTGATACTGCTGGACTGAAATAAGAACCATGCCAGCCACCACCCTGAGAGAACTTCTCCCCACAGAACACTGCAACTTCCTAAAGACAAATTTCTTGCTGCTTTTAATTAATGACCCATTTATGTGGGCAAGCTAATTAAAGTTTTCAGTGGTCTAATTTTGTGAGTCATCATCAACTCCTGAATCATATTTTCAGTGCAGAGCTTTTCTGCCTGAGCACTGTGATACTCAAGGAATTTGTGTTCTGTTATCTGGAGGGCATTTCAGATTTTTATGGAAGACTTGTCTGTATGTAATGACTGTAATATAATTAGATTGGATCCATTATTATTGTGTAGTCTGTGGGTTTAATTGAGTATTTGACTTTTTCTTTCCAGAGATCGTCCTTTGTATCTTCATGTTCAGGGTCAGACACGGGAGCTGGTTGACAGTGAGTACAAAACATTCTGCTTTTTCTCTCCCTGTTTATGATAAAGGGTTTTTCTGAGTGACTGTGTTGGATTTGAGCTGTAAACATCTTGGTGGTGAAAACAGACTCCATTCAAACATTGATACTGAGGCTGCTGCTCAGAAATCTCTGAGGTGCCATGTACTGCATTCATCAGGAAACCAAAACTTTGAGACTACAAGGGAGGTGTGGGGAGTGGGCAGCTACAGCTCTTACCCCTCTGATAACACACAGAGATCTTTGGCAGTAGGTGTGTGACAGACCTCCTACAAGAAGGGATGACAGAGGGTCATATCTGCCACCTCCCTGCTCAGACAGGGCCATCCCAGAGCACAGGGCACAGGATTGTGGCCAGATGGCTCTGGGATATCCCCAGGGAGGAGACCCCACAGCCTCTCTGGGCTCTGCCAGGGCAGAAGTTGTGCCTCCTGTGCAGGGGAAGTTCCTGGGCTCAGTCCCTGCCCGTGGCTCTGGTGCCACTGCTGGGCCCTGGAGCAGAGNCTGAGGGCCCCTCTCAGCTGGGGCTCCTCTCCAGGCTGAGCAGCCCCAGCTCCCTCAGCCTGTGCTGGGCAGGGATCTCTCCCCAGGCCCTTGAGCATCTTTGTCACCCTCTGGGAGCTCCTGTCCCTGCTGTGCTGAGGCTGCTGGGCTGGACACAACAGTGCAGAGGTGCCTGCCAGGGCTGGGCAGAGGGCCAGCAGCACTCCCTGACCTGCTGGGAATGCTCTTGCTCACCCACCCCAGGACCTCACAGTGCCCTGGCCCTCATGGCTGCCTCAGGGACAGTTTGGTGTCACCACCCAGATCCTCCCCAGCAGGTCACCCCCAGCCTGTGCTGCTGCCTGGGGTTGTTTCTTCCTGTTGCAGGACCTGGATCTTGCCTTAAAACATTGGCCCAAGCTTTACCAGGGTGGAAATGGGGAAGAAATTCTGATACTTCACAGAATATCTGAGCTGGAAGGGACCCACAGGGATCACCCAGTCCAACCCCAGGCCCTGCACAGACCCCCCAACAATCCCACCCTGTGCCTGGGAGCACTGTCCAATGGCAGGAGCTCCTGGGGCTGTCCCCATTCCCTGGGAGCTTGGGCAGTGCCCAGCACCCTCTGAGGGTGGAACCTTTTCCTTTATCCAGCCTGACCCTCCCTGGCACAGCTCAGCTGTTCCCTGGGGTTCCTGTGTGATCCCATACCAGGATGCTAATCCTAGGCCCCACTGGAAGATGCAATCCTGTCACAGAATATGGAAAGTAACCCTGTCATGTCACATTTTGGTTACTCTGGGCAGCTGAATAAGACTGAATTTCATTTTCTCTCAACCAGGAGCTGTTAACAGAATCAAAGAGATCATTACCAATGGAGTGGTGAAAGCAGCCACGGGCTCCAGCCCCACTTTCAACGGGGCCACAGTCACTGTCTATCACCAGCCAGCCCCTATCACTCAGATAACTCCAGCTGTTGGCCAAAAACCTCCTTTCCAGTCAGGGGTGAGTGTGCCATTGATGTGATTTCATTGAGTATCACTGCTTATTTTACAAAGCAGACATGTTACATGCTGTTTATTAAAAAAAAAATTACAAACCCGCAACACAAAAGATGACAAAACACCCCAAAAGAACCACCCATTTTGTGTTGTAAAATCTGGAGGACTACTGAGACTGAGTCTGGAGAGTGAGACTCAGGTGACAGTGGCCTCCTAAAAGAAAAGGGATGGAGAGAGCAGTCCTACTTCCAGAAAAGCTCTGGGCTCACTGTGCCATCTGACACTGAACCCTTCTGTCTGTTACAGCAGTGACATGTCTGCCTTACTGAAAGGAACATCCTGTTAGAGCTGAATTATTAAACTTTTGCTGTTCTTTCACAGATGCATTATGTCCAGGACAAGTTATTTGTTGGGCTGGAGCATGCTGTTCCCACATTTAACGTGAAGGAGAAGGTGGAAGGGCCTGGCTGCTCTTACTTGCAGCACATTCAGATTGAAACTGGTGCCAAAGTCTTTCTTCGAGGGAAAGGCTCAGGTTGCATAGAGCCAGCATCAGGCAGAGAAGCCTTTGAACCCATGTACATCTACATCAGGTATGGGGGGGTTTCCAAAAATACATAAAAAAATCACAGTGGCCAATCAGGAATGTTGCTTAATGTTTAATCACTCTGGGGAAATTCTTAATTTTGACTTATTTAATGCAAATGAAATAAGTTTTTGAACCTGATCTGATTTTAGTGGGGTGTCTCTAAAGTGATAAGGATGTAACCATATGGTGATAGGGCAAAGAAGGAGCTCCCAAATTTGGCAGAAAAGTTTGTTCTTACGAGGGTTTTTTTGTGTATGTTTTCAGTCACCCAAAGCCAGAAGGTTTGGCAGCTGCTAAAAAGCTGTGTGAGAACCTGTTGCAAACTGTGAGTATCTCTTAGAAATATGAGATTTCAGAGCCTCTTTTATCTTTGGGTGCACTTTGCTAAGGAATTCTTAATGCTTCCAGCAGAGCTGTCCATGTGTCTGACTTGCTCATAGGTTTCTCCTTCCAAGGGTTTCTGTTTAATTCTTGAACAGGGAATAAACATTTCTCAGGAAGGAGCTGAGAGTACTGGAATTTTAGAGGGGAAAAAAAGCAAATGCTTCCTGAGCAGAACTAGGGGTGAAGACAAGAGAATGTCTGACTTGCAAGCATAAAAGAATCCTGCTTTTTGCTCATTGCTCCATCTTCCCTTCCTTTAGCTTTTCATGATGTCCAGAGCTGCACTGTTTGCTTTAGGAAAGATAAAATTATTGGTGTAGCAAAAACATTCTAGAAAATCCCTCACATGTACAGAGAGAAAATTTCTCAACTTCTCTTATATGAATAAAAAATAAAGTCCTGGACACTCTTTCAGTTGATAATTGAGTATGGGCTGTGAAATCTCTTGAGAAATATTTGCAAGCTTTTTTATTCTCTGAGTCTTTATTGTAGTAATTAATTTGCCATTCTTTTTCCTTTAAAAGATTATCCCATAATTTATACAAATCTGCCACAGAGGCCAGTGGGAACAGGGGGATGTTTATTGGGATTCTGGTGGGTGGATTGTTATGTTTGGGTTATTGCTGTCCTTGTGCACAGTGTGTTCTGTAATCAGCATTCCCTCACATGGTTATGGGGAATTGCATGAGGGTTAATATTGTAAATACATTTTTATTGTCTAATCTTTGAAATTCTTTGTAGGTTCACGCCGAGTACTCCCGATTTGTGAACCAGATAACCACTGCAGTTCCCTTGGCAGGTAAATACCAGCAATAACTCAGCCCTGAGAGCCCAGCTTCTTTCACATTTAGAATTAAACTGACTATTTTGGTGGCTGTGGCACAACTAAGATGTCCTTTCTTCCTCTCCCCCAGGCTTCACCCAACCAGCCACAATCAACAGCGTCCCTTCACAGCCCTCCTATTACCCTTCCAATGGGTACCAGTCTGGTTACCCTGTGGTTCCCCCTCCTCAGCAGCCTGTCCAGCCTCCCTATGGGGTGCCAGGGATAGTTCCCCCTGCAGTGCCCTTGGCTCCTGGAGTCCTGCCAGCTCTGCCCACAGCAGTGCCACCCGTGCCCACGCAGTACCCGATACCTCAGGTCCAGCCTCCAGCCAGCACTGGCCAGGTACAGCCCAGGGTCACTCTTTGCTCTGTAGTTGGACACTTAATCAGCAAGAAAAGGCTTTTGTAGTTGCAGATGGAGAATTCTTTTTGCTTTTTTTTTTGGTTTTGTTTGTGATTTTTTTTGTTGCTTTGTTTGTTTTGTGATTTTTGGGGTGAGTGTGTTTGGGTTTTTTGTTATTGTTTAGCTGATCGTTTTTTCTAAACATCTAAATTGTCATGTGGCAGCTTCCTACTGCATTTTTCTTATTCTCTCTTAACAGCAAGGACATTTTCAGGGGGTGGGGGCTCATTTCTGGGGAGCATCATCACACTGTGATGCCCCTTGTAGGTGCATGAGTTTAAGTTACAGATGGGGATTAGTTTGAGGTGGGAACATTCTCTAAATGAAATACTTGTTTTACCTCTTCAGTTGTGAGTTTTCCTCTAAGTTCTCTTACAATCTAGAGAAGCTAATTTTTTGTTCTGCTCCTTTGTGTGACACTGCACTGAATGAATGCTTCACATGCACATTATCAAATTTTCTGATGTTTTCTCTCCGACTTGTGCCCAGCAGAGTCCCCTGAGCGCTCCTTTCCTTCCTGCTGCCCCAGTAAAAACCACCATGCCAGCTGGGACCCAGCCACAGGTCCAGCCCCATCCCCAGGGCCAAAAGAGACGCTTCACCGAGGAACTGCCTGATGAGAGAGAGTCAGGACTGCTGGGATACCAGGTGGAATAAAATCAGCAATTTTACTTCCCTCACCGAGGCAGAGCGGGGTTGGCGAGAGGTTGTTGTTAGCTCAGGTTGTTGGAGCAGGTGTGCAGGGCCTTGGGCAGAGGGCAGTGGTTGTTCCAAAGCACAGGGCCCACACTTTGGTGTCTCTGAGTGGATGCACTGCTTTAAAGTTGTGGCTCAGCTCATTCCAGCTGCTTTCTGTACCTACAGCCCTTCCCAAAGATGAGTGGTGCACCCAGGTCACAGACATGACAAGAGTGTGGAACTGCTTGGCTTAAAGGGGGTTTTTTGGAGTTTTTGAGGTCTTTAGATGGGCTTTTTGAGGGAGGGAAATGTAATAACTTGCAGTTCTTCCCATTTACCTTGCAGGTTGCACTTGAGAGGATTTCAAGAAACGTAGCTTAAAAGCTTAATTTATTTGTTTTTTAGATAGTTAGATGATTTAAAGAAAAATAATCTTGAGTTTTTCCAATTTGCATGTGAGCAATGGCGGGAGCGTCTGTAACTGTTTCTCTGATGCTACACCCCTGCCACCCAAATAAATAAATAATAAAATGATAATAATAAAAAAAGCTTAATAAAACCTTTGCCTGGAGGCAACAAGGAACTGCCTGTGTCTTAGAGCTAATATTAGAATCTCAAGCAGATTCCTGAGGTCTGTTCAGTGTTCAGAATTAGCTGACTGAGGAGGTAATAGGTGATCCATGAAGGGCACTGCACTTTTTATTGTCCTGAACTACTGACGAGGTGGAGTAGGTGGTGAGGAGTCCTCCAGAGTGGTGCTCAGGCATGTTTCCTACCACGCTGCCCTCAGTATTTTTAGGAAGAAAGCATTTTGTGTAGCAGTGGTGATTAGAGGTTCCTTCTGCTTAGTTTGGCCATATGCTCTGGAAGGTTGGGTTTCCTAACAGTATCATTAAGGAGCTGTAGCTTTTGTTGTAGTTGTAGATTTGCTAATGCCGTGTGTTTTTCTGCTCATAGCATGGACCCATTCATATGACTAATTTAGGTACAGGCTTCTCCAGTCAGAGTGAAATCGAGGGAGCCGCGGCGAAGCCAGCAAGTTCCTCAGGAAAGGAGAGAGAGAGGGACAGGTGAGTGAGGAAATCCTGGCCAGGCTCTCCTGGTCCTGATGCAAAGCACTTTTCAGGGATGTGTTTCATGTTTTTTTCTGTGTCTTGGGGATTGTTGGGGTGTGTGCGGGTTGTTTTGTATTTTGGGTTGGGTTTTTTTTAAGAAGGGATGCAAGGGTTGCCTTTTGATGCTGCAGAATGAAAATAGCTTCTTTTCCACTCCTCCCTGAGTCTGTGTGAGGCTCTGGTGTTCTGCCACTGTCACATGTTCCATTGTGCTGGCCCCAGCCTGGACCCTCGAGGGCCACCACTTGTTACTGGTTTCATCTTGGACATTGAGCTGTGGCTCTAACTCCTTGGATGTGGCCATCCAGCCAGTTCCTTACTCTCATAATCCATCCAGCCAATCCATTCCTGCCCCATTTGGAAGTAAAAATGCTGGGAGAGGACAGACCTTGCAGAGCTCCACATAGGGCCCATCAATCACTTCAGTCCACCAGCACAGTCACTGGACGAGTCAGGGAATTTAAAGCACAACAACTCAGACCAAGGGCTGAGTTAGGAATTTGAGTTTTATTACCTTTGATAGCTTGGTTTAAAAACCAAAAAACTATTGCTTTAAACAGGCAGTTGATGCCTCCGCCAGCTTTTCCTGTCACTGGAATGAAATCGGAGTCGGAAGAAAGAAAAGGTGCGGGGTCTTTGCCAGGCAGCCATGGTGAGTGCAACGGGTCAAATGCCCTTGTGAGTCCAGTTTCCTTGCCCAAATGCCCTTGTGAGTCCAGTTTCCTTGCCCAAACACCCTTGTGAGTCCAGTTTCCTTGCCCAAACACCCTTGTGAGTCCAGTTTCCTTACCCAAACACCCTTGTGAGTCCAGTTTCCTTTCCCAAATGAGCTGGTGCTGGTTTTAACACATGTCCAAACTGGTGATTTTTTTTTTTTTTTGGGCTGTTCTGTGTTGAAGTGCAAAGCAGGTGTCATTGCACTGCTCTAAAAACACTGGTGCTTGCTGTGGTTATACATACAGGTTGCTTCTCAAAGCTTTAATAAATACCTGTATGAAATGAGAGGAGTTTAATTAAGTGAGGAACTAAAGACAGGGAGTTTTGACCCATCAGGCAGCACAGAACGTGGTGGGGTTTTGTGGCACAGATGAGGCTTTGCATTGTGAGCCTCAGAGGCACTGAGGAGTGTGGGGGATTTTGCTCAGGTGGGGATTTACACACATTTCTGGCTGCAGACAGCACAAGTGCTGTCAGGATTTCATCTTTCCTGGGGCTGTCACTCAGCAAGGGTTTGAACTTGGTCAGACACGCAGGTGTTCAACTCCTCAGGCAGCTCAGAATTTCAGCTCTGCAGGGACATCACCCAGCCTGGTTAACCTTAGTTCTTCTGCAGTTTTGCTCCCAGACATTGCTCTCCTGTTAGCTTCCTTTTGAACCAAATTTCCACTTTTCTTTACGTGTTGACCTCTTTAACGGTGAAATTGCCCTCGCTGAGAGCCATTTGCTAACTTTACCTTTTCTGTGTGTTTCTTTCTTGTTTCTCTGTTCTCTTACATGGTTCTGGTGGATCACATGGCTGTTGCTGGTGCTGTTTCGTGTGGCCTTCGACCTTGGATGACCATTGGCCTTGTGACCTCAAAATGGTGTCCAACTAACAATTTACAATTAACATCTTTTTTTTTTTATTATTATTAACTCGTTTTGGGGTATTTTATCTCTTTTTGTTTGTTTTGCTTTTATTTTTTCCTTCTTCGGGGCTGGGGGGCTTGTTTTGTTTTCCCCTCCTAGATCATCAAGCCAAGAAGATGAAAACTGCAGAGAAGGGCTTTGGATTGGTGGCCTATGCTGGAGATTCATCAGACGAAGAGGAGGAGCACGGTGGCCATAAAAACGCAAGTACTTTTTCACAGGGCTGGAGTTTGGGATACCAATACCCATCCTCACAACAGCGAGCTAAACAACAGATGCCCTTCTGGATGGCTCCATAAAAACTGCACAAGAGTTTTCATTCATCTGGTTTTTCCCCTCTAGCAATAATGCATGTATATTCCAGAACGAACTTGGCAAAGACGCGTTGTTTTTACATTTGCAGAAGCCAGTTTCCCCTCGGAAGGGCTGCATTGTTTTTAAAGCCCTCATTTTGGCAGTGTGTTTTGTCAGTTTTAAAAAGGAATATTTGGAGTAGCATCCTGATGGGGCTAGTCCCTTGTGCAAGGGAGAAGTGCTGTAAAGAGGAACCAGGGAAGCCTCTTGGGCCGTATTTTCCGTTTTTCCCAGATAAAGGGAAGAGTCAGTGATACTGACTTCACTCTGCATTTGCATTTTTGGAGTGCTCCTGCTGTCAGCCCCAGTGATCTACTGGTGACTCAGCCTCAGTTTTGGACTTTCACCAGAGGGAAGGAACATCCAGCAGCCATGAAAAACTCGAGCGTCAGCATTTCAAAAACTCTTGGTTTTTATTTCAGACATCTCCTTGTAACTCGGCTTGGTTTTGTTTTGAAATGTGACTTTACCAATCGCATAAGTTCTCGTTCTAGCCAGATGTTAGGCTGGGGGGATGCTCAGGTTTTTGGATAGGTCCACTTTGCCCGAGGTGGGCTTGGCACTGTAGCCCTGGTACTGAGTAGTTTCTGGTCACCCCAGGACTTGCTCCCACCCAACAGGAATTCTTTTTCTGGAGGCTCAGCCCTATCTCTTCCCTCATTCTCTGGATTCCACCAGAGCCTGAAGGTTCCACGGTGGTTTCCCAAAGGGCAGCAGTTGAGTTCAGCAGCTCCTGCCTCAAGTGCAGAACCCAGGAATGAGTTTTTGGACTATTGTTTTTGAACTGTTTTGAACATGAGCTGCACCAGGGGCTGAGTGGGGTGGGCTGGTGCAGACAGAACTCTTGCATGAAGCAGTGACACGGGGGCTGCTCCAAGGCACTGGGCAGCTTTTGGGAGCTGTGGTTTTCAGAAGAGGCTGTGTCACCCCTGCAGCCGAGACAGCCGGGATGGCTCACCTGTACAAACCTCGGCTTTCTGATGTGCTGTAAATAATTAAAACCATACTTTCATTATAAATAAATGTATAAATATTCTGCTTCCTGCTGCTGCATAGGGTGAGGTTTGGAGCTGGAGCCCGTGATAGGGATGGGGGTGGATGTGGAATTGGGGGAGTCCTGGAGCTGTGGGGAAGTCCCGGGGCTGGTGGAGCTCTCGGGGATAGGAGAGGGA
>VZTB01000053.1:205474-262310 GCA_013397245.1 Thryothorus ludovicianus | reverse complement strand
CAGAAACCCAGCACTCTATTCTAACTTTTCTCACCACAGTACAAGACAGTGTAGAAGCATAAAATAATGCTCACTTTAATATTATTAGGCATAAACTTGTGACTATTTACTTGCAAGAAAATAAAAAGGTAAAAAAACCTCCAAACATAAAGTATTCACAATTGTGAATATACATAGTGTTATGTTATAGATAATAGTGAACAGAATTTGAACTTTATAACCCAAGCAACAAAAAACCTTCCTCCTACTAAGATGATTCAGGTTTGGAGTAAGATATGGGCCTGAAGAAACTCTGGATGTCCCCCAAAGGAAAGTCTCCATGATATTATTATATGAGAAAAAAATTATTTTGTGAAAGTAAAACAATGCCTTATGTAAATATCAACAGAATACTGTCATCTGGCAGCCACCTTTTTCCTCCTTTACATTGGCACTCTTGAGAACCAGCACTTGAGGATTTTCACTTCTTAGCTGATCTTATATGGCTTTGCAGAAGCCAGTAACCTGTCCAACCTGTATCCCAAATATCCTGAAATCCTGGGATTTTGGTTTATTCCTATTATAATATGTGACATATTTCATATGGTATTTACTGTTCATCTCTAGATGGTTTCTTTCCCCTCCAACCTGTCTGCTTCTGAGTCTGACTCAGATGGGTGAAAAAACCCAATCAAATCCCAAATATTTTACAGATATGTGTTAGGACATCATTGAAAGATGCTAAGAATATACACAGCCAGCTGAATTCTTTGCTTATTAACTGTTAATTTCTGAAAGAGAATTTACTGAAAATTATACTCCAGGCAGACTGTAACTAATGTTTCATGAATTTTTTCTTTAGGTGAACCAGGAGAAAGAGGAGAAAGAGGATTTCCAGGCAGAGGTCTGAAAGGTTACCCTGGACCAAGAGGTCTTCCAGGTAAATATAAGAGAGTGAGGATAAAGAAGATACATAGAAAAAATTTAATCAGAACTGATACTTCAATCTGCCTTGAAAAGATTAAAGGGAGTCCATTAAGCAATGAACTCAGAAATTACAGTGCTTCATAATTTTTACTTCTTAGGTGGTGATTCAGTCAGATATCATAATTAAAAACTAAAAAGCAAAAAGCTACCTCCTCATTTATCTCAGCGTAGAAAGATTAGGAAAAAATGTAAATAAAGCATTAAAAAAGGAAGCAATTACACACGAATAAAAATTGCCTCTTTTAATATGTCTTTTATATATATTATATACACATATAATTAGATATAAAAAATAAACAAAAAAAAAGCCATAACCTCCAGATTATCTTACTGACAGGCACAGCAGTTTTCAAAACCTCCAGTCATAATTTGGGATATTATTTTATTTCCGTGGTAATTAATTGCAGTGTTGCATAACTTGGCTCCAGAAGAGATTCCTGATGATGGATGAAGCACAGCTGGCCTCTAGTGGCCAGGAAATGAACACAATCATGTTATTTCCATCGGTATTTCTACAGTACATTTCTGTGTTCATATAGCGAGATGAGCTACTCATATTTGCTCTCTTGTGAAAAAGGAAAAAAAGAATTTTATTATTTACTGATCCCAAGGATGTCTGGTTAACTCACAAGTGTTTTCTGTAGAAATTTATCACTGGAAAAGGCTCCCTGAAATCACCTTTTTTCCTTTCTTCATTGAAGGTTTAGAAGTAAAAACTATTTTAGTGCTCAGCAGTTCCAATCTTTACATCTATTTCCCCAACCATATGAGCGAAAAAAAAATCTATTTCTTTTTCCAGTGAGCTAATGAATTTCTGTGGTAGCAAGTAGCATCTACCCTGCCCTTGGTATTGGCAGCAGGGCTGGCTGAGTAGAGTACCCTGCAGAGCTCTGTACAGCAGCAGACCTGCACTGGTACAAGTGGAGAGCACTGTGATGGAAATGGCATTGCTGTAGCTGTGTCACGGCAGATTGGGTGTCGGGTGGAGGAAAATTGTCCTGTAAGTTGTCACCCCTCTTGGGAATACCCAAGAGCGGTGAGAAACCATCTTCATACAGCTTTTAAGGACAGGATGCTCACTATGCTAAGCAAGTCGTTTGCTGCCAGCGTTTAGACCCTGCACGCACTTTTCCAGGTGAACCGGGCAAAGCCAGCTACGGCAGCGAGGGCCGTGACGGTGACCGGGGTCCCCCCGGGGTGGCCGGGCAGCCTGGGGTGCCGGGGCCCCCTGGTCCCCCGGGCCCGCCCGGGTACTGCGAGCCAGCGTCCTGCAGGGTGCAGGCGGGACAGAGAGCGGCCAAGAACGTGAAAGGGCCCTGAGAGAGCCGCCCTGCCTCGGCTGCTGTTGGCATCCTGCACACACAGCTGAGGACAAAACTGCCAGCCAAGGAGAAACGTAGACACCGACAAACCTTTCAACCAAGGCTTCAGTAAGGTTTGTTTAACACAGTGGTTGTACATTCTTCCAAAAGGAGTACTTAGCGACACGAGCTGGAACAATGGTGCTTAAAGAAATACACAGGAGATGCCTTCTGCCTTCTCCTTTTCTTTGGGGTGGGGAATAAAAGGTACTTGTCTATTTTTATTTTTATTTTTTGATTTTGTTTAATAAAGAGTTTCTGTGATTTTTCCTCCTCCCATTCTCAATTCTTATGTATGATGTACAGTGAAATAACATCGTCAGCCATGAAATTAAAAAAGATAGTTTTATTTACTGTAGCTGTAGCTATTCTTCCATACTTATAAAATAAATTCTAGCACACACCCTTCATGCACAGTCACTTCATAGTACACGTGTCTTGCACAGAATATGCTAAACCTCCTTCAGCTCTTCAATTCTATCACAGAAATCCAGGTGGGAGGTTCTTATGAAAACCCATCACCCCTGGCACTGTTTATTCTGCCAATATCTGTAAAGGTACAATCATGGGGTTGCCATGAATAACTCATGTGGAATAACCTCTTCATTTCTGACTCCAATTCGTGTTACATTTGTAATTCCACGTGAAACCCATTGCAGCTTGCCTTGCTATATGTGACATTAAAATAAAAGGTTAGTAGCTACTGTCAACAGAATTTTAAGTCCTAGAAATATGTATGTTTCCTATAAAAGATTAGAAACCCCCAAATTAATAAATAATTTTTTAAATGTATGGTTCTATTCAGTATTGATAGCCAGAACAGCCAGAAGGGCAGCCATTAAATGGCCCAAGTTGCCTCTTTTAGATACTCAATTTTTAGAGGAAAATGTGCAATGTGGATATTCTGTTCCTCTCTGTATAAATGAAATTATTTGTGGTTTGACTTTAATTCTCTGAAGTTTATTCTCTCTTTAAGACAACAATGAAACCACCCTGTGATGTTTCCTTTCTTTTCATTATTAGCCATCCAATTTTTCCAATATTAGCTTTGGCACACTTGTTTTAAGCACTGATTTTTCTCCTAGCCCTTTACTGTCTGACCATGTTCCAAACACTTTACTTGATACCATGTGACAACAGAGAGAAGTATCAAGATCCATGGAGATCTGAATTTTGCATGTAACATGTAAGATAACACTAAAGGGGAAAGTACCAGTATCATGTATTCTCCAGAAAGAATTATTGAAAAAAATAGTCATTAAACCTTCCTCAAACCACACTTGATTTCCTACATTAATTCTACAAGGAGTCACCAAAATTGGCAAATACAGAGAATTTAATTCTTGAGGAACAAATCCAGAAGCTTCCACGCAAGGTGGAAGCTTGGGAACACATTAAGGGGTTTTCAAAAGTTTTTGAATTAGTCAGCTTTTACTGACTTGGGGCAGGGTCCTCAAAAGTACTCCTTAGGTAATGGAACAAATAAAACACTAGTAAAAAACCCTGTAGTTTCACCAGCAAACTTTTATTTTGACTATAAAGTGTGTAAAACTGTTGAAAAGAAAAAAAAATCTCACCTGATAACAGAAAGAAAATATTGTTTTCTGTATGTAATGCATAAGCATATGAATCAAAAGTAGCAACCCCCCTCCCCTTAAATGCAATTGTGAAGTGCTTTAGAAAATATAGTTTGAAAAATGCATAAAATTCCACAATGGAAGGAAACTCGTGTAGGAGTAAAAAAATTCATACTCAAAACCCAAATAAGAATTATTACAATCAAACAAATTCAACACTGAGAGTCAATTCAATGCAGAATCTTTATAAGTGGTCATCTTAAGATTGTGACAGATTTTATGCCTTCAAGCTGACTCACAGGTTTTAACTTGAAGAACTGAAGAAAAAATCCTCAGGCCCATTGTAAGTCCTTATGGGATGCATAAGTCAATCTAATTCTCAATTCTGAATCTTACACAAGAACGGAAAAGAGGTACTTGACAAATGGTAGACTGTGCACCATAACATACCAGAGATGAGGTTTTAAGTAACAGCATATTCAAGTAAAATAAATCTTTGGAAAATAAAGACAGGATTACGAATTTTAAATAAAGATGTATTGACTATAGTGAGACAGGGAAAAAAAAAAAAAGCTTTTAAAATAAATTTAGGACACACAGTGCAAAGAGACTGAGAGGTTTCACAAGCCACTGTCAGTATGCCACTAATTTTAACCAGATGCTCCTGAAATGTCAGTGAAATCCCAAGTAAATCTTGTTCTCATCTCCTTCAGGTTCAGCATCATGAAATTCTGTGAGATTTATTGAACAGAAGACTAGTGAAAATCTTTTACCCTTCAGATCTCTGTCACCACTTCTAGTACTGGAGGTCTAATTACAGTGTGATAAATACATATTTTAGCTCCTCAGTTACTTCAGTATAGGCAGGAACCCAGAGAAAATCGTAATGATAACCAGTTTATAGACTTTTTTAGGTTTGACAAGAACTTTAAGGTCATTGAGTCTGACTGTTAACCTGGTACTGCCAACAAATTTGGTGGCCTTCTGACAGGGTAATAGTGGTGATGGAGGAAGGAAGAGAGAATGACATCATCTATCTGGACAAAGAATTTGACATTGTCCTCCACAACATAGTCTGTAAACTGGAGAGACATGGATTTGACAGACAGACCTGGGTGGCCACACTAAAAGAGTTGGGGTCACTGGCTCAATGTTGAAATGGAGACCAGTTCCTCAAGGGTCCATGCTGGGACTGGCACAGTTTAATGTCTTTGCTGGTGCCATGGACCACGGGATGGAGTGCACCCTCAGCAAGTGCCAATGACACCAAGCTGTGGTGGGAAGCGATGCTGTCCAGAGGGAGATGGACAGGCTCAAGAAGTGGGTCCATGGGAACCTCAGAAGGTTCAGCAAAGCCAAGGTCCTATACATGGGTTGGGGCAATCCTTGGCATCCATCAATCCAGCCTGTCCAGATTTCCCAGTTTACAGAGCCTTCCTATCCTCCAGCTGATCAACACCCTCTCCCAGCTTGGTGCTGTCAGCAGTTGACTGAGGGTGCCCTCAATCCCCTCATCCAGGTCACTGATAAAGACATTGAACAGGACCAACCCCAATTCTGAGCTTTGGGGAACTCCACTAGATTAACACCCCACAACTGGATTAACACCATTCACCATCACACTATTAGCAAGTATTGATACCACTGATGCTGAATACTGAGCTAAGAGATGGATGCTTTATACACCTACAGATTATATATACAGAGAGTTAATATATGAGTTTACATTTTCTCTCTCAGTCATCACTGGGTTCAAGCAACTTAGTATGAGTTGTTATCAAAAAATCCTAAATGTTTCACAAAGGCTAAAGTCTCTGTAGCCACAGAAGCTCTAGAGCACTATTTGGAGCTTCTAAATGATGTATGAAACCAAGGCTAGGGAGGATTACACTGTATTTTGTGTCCTTGAATACCTTAGTCATGATCTGAGTTCACTCAGAGCCAAGCACAGATCTACAACAAAATTTGTTTTCCTTCAAATATGAAAACTGTCAACAGATGTAATTTTAAAGGTTACTTGAAGGACAGAAGGAATAAGAAACCAAGTTTCCCAAGAAACACTTTGTTTCAGAGACAACAGTGTTAGCTCATCCTGACAGAACACAGCAGTTGTGCTTCACATACAAACACCAATTTTTGCAAATGTTGTTAAGTTGCTTAGATAATTGAGTGAAATATGTTTGCTTGACCTGCTCATTGCTGTATTTTTTTTTGGCCATGTCTCCTCTGCTTCCTTTACACTTAAAAAATGCAGTTACTGCATCTCCTCTGCTCATGGGTCATAGATAGAGAAGAAATATCTATATTTTGTAGGGCAAGTTACTCCTTTGTGATTTGCTACAGCTTCAGTTTTATTCCCTCCCTTCAATTTTTTTATTCCTGCTCTGTTTTGCTTGCTGCCTGTGCATTCAAAAGGATGACTAAACCTGGCAGCTTCCAACAGTGAACAAAACAAACTTTCTGAAGTCACTATGAAATTGGAAGAAAGAAAATCAAGCTGGTGGTGAAATTATTACCTAGAGACCTTTAAAATGCCATTGGCATTTTTCCTCCTGGGAGAGTTGGGCAGCAAGAGAAAAAAGAAAGCAGTTCCCTAAAGTTCAGTGAATCAGTTTCTTGAATAAAAGTGATTATCTCCTACTTGGGCAGGAAGTTCATCTGCATTCAGAGAATATTTTAATTTCCATAAATCATATACATATTAAGACCAAGGTTTTGTATTTAGTTGGCTTTGTTTGTTTGTTTTTAATCTAGACTGTAGAGCTCCCAGGCCTAGGGAGCACAAGCCTGATTTCAGGTGGGGTTAAAATCCAACCCTTGTAAATTCAGCCAATCCACCCTGACTCCTCCCCAGAGCTCACTGCAGTGGCTTTGTGCCTCTCCTTTCTCCTGTTTGCACGTGATTTTACACAGAAGGAAAGGCTGACATTTTTGACAGAGCCATTAACAGAAAATATGTGAAATATTTCCATTTCCATCCAGCATCCTGTTACAGATGCATATAGCCTCATAATATTATAAAAAGTTTTTCATCCACTTAATACATTTCCATTGAACTGAACCTTAAATGTTGCAAACCAAAAATATAAGGAAGGAAGAAATCAACCAGTCATCATATTCTGTGATTCATTCAGTGACAGCTGCATACAGTTCAGAAATGAAAGAATACAAAAAACCAAGGTGTGTCATTGAGAATCCTTCAAACATTCTGACTGAAGATAGAATATACTTACATTAAAACTGCAGTACGTAATTAAATTTATTCATGTTTATAGAATAGCAGACTAAGAAAGAAAACAGCTGAAAGACATGTAGATTCCAAACATTTTAGCTACAAACATATTTTGGTCTAGAATCTGTAATGTTTGTTAGCAATTAATATTTGAAACCTATGCTTTCTTACAGTATCTTGAATTTTCCATGAAAATACCAACCATGACAAAGTCAGAGTTAAACTTGTTCTCCATGGCCTACACCCACCTATGTGCCTGGAGGTGATTTAAACATCCATCCAGCACAATCGAATTGTAGTGGATGTATCAGATTTCAGGAAAAATTTGCATGACTTGGTACATCCAGAAACTATGAAAAACTCAACAAAAACACACCTCAAACCAACAATGTTTTGATTTCTGAGTTAATTTTCTTGTTCTAACATCTCACATTAGAGCAGCATTTCTACTGCATTTGTAAAATGCAAGATTAGGGACTGGTTTTACATAGTCTATTTGGAGAAACAAGTTTATAAAATGCTAATTTAGCCAGTAGCGTTTTTACAAGACTTTCATATAAACATTTCAGGAAAAAGAAAAAAAAAAGAATGTACACAGACATGAAGAATAACATTTCACCCTTGTGAAAAAGAAGATCCAAAATATTTTGTGTGATTATTCATTAATGAAACCCCCCACTTATTTAACAAAGCTGTGCACATCTAACATCTGTCATAACCCACAATCATGAAATGTAAGGGAAGGATGGATAATCAATCCTGTTTCTGTGTCACAGTGCTCTTTTAACATTGAAACCAAATCCAGTTTAAGGTAAGAATTTTGGTTCTCAAGACATTGCCAGGCTGCACTGCTGCCCAATTGTACATTAGATGCTGTTGAAGTTTTTACTAACCATAGATGAGTCCCTCCTCCCCTGGAGACAAATACCATTGCACGGGACATAAATGATGCCTGAAAGTGAGATGTCCCATCACAACATATTCTTTTATAACATACATAAACAACAATATAATAATAAACACAAATAAAATCTTAGCAATATTATGTGACAATAATAATCCAAGAAAGGCAGTATTTCTGCAAATACTGCCATGCAAAACTAAAGAGATTTGAAGAAAGAAAATAGAAAAAAGTCAGTCTCAAGAACAAAATCAGAAGCACTGACTGTTGCGCTGTGAGAATACACATGGCTGGGTCAGCTCTTGTGCTGCTGGGTGAGTTGTGCCTGGGCTGTAATCTTTGTACTGAAAGGATGCTTTGCACTCCACCATGTGGACAGCAGGAGGTCTGCTGCAGCCTCAGGAAAGCTTCCCTCTCAGCAAGTTTCTGTACTTTCTTTGGGCAAACTGAATAGTTCTATAGATAGCTCTTTAAAGAAAATCCCAACACGTTCTTAATAGGTGATAAAGCAAGTTGCCATAAAATATGATAGTCTGACCCTGAACTAGGATAAAGTTTAAAGAGCTTTTAAAAAAGGTTTAAAACATTTTGTCAAAGTTATTTCACTTCTGGGTCTTTTTGCAAGTAAATAAATTCAAAGCAGAATAAAAGACGTTATGCTACTGAAAGAAGAAAAAATCCCTTGTGGTTGTTTCCTTGCAGTGCTTACTGCAGCATGTACAGCTCAAAACAGATACAAAGCTCATAAAGCAAATTGCAAAATAGATTAGCATCCCCTCTTCCCTTTCTGGCCTCCTGCTCGAAAATTAAGACAACATCAGTCTGAAACTGCAAAGAAATTTCAGGGGCCAAACATAAAATCCATGCAAACACATGTTTCCAGCTACATTCTACTTTCAATTCTAAAAATGCAAAGTAGGAGCAAGCCAGTGTGAAGTAAAATTAAGCTGGGATTAACTCTGTTCTACCCCAGTGAAGAATGTGGCATCTTAAAATAGGTATTGAGATAGCCCGTATAAAAAAATACCCGTTTTCTCACATGAGAAAATAAAAGTGGGCTTTTAGCAAAATAAAAAATAATACAACAAGACAATTACCAAAGCTACCTGCAAATCAACTGAAAGTATTCAAATACATTTTAGAAAGACCTTTCTCTTTGAGCCTATAAAAAGAAAAAGGTATCTGTAGGAAACATAGATGAAAAAATAAAACTTCTTCAAATATAAAAAGAGTTCTGCTTTCCAATAAGTTCAAGTAAATTAAAATACAGCAATTGCATCTGGCAGATAGCAGATGCTGGGTTTCAGCAAGCTAAAAGCCCCAAAATATACAGATACCACCAGTGCGGTGCAATGGTCTATGTACAGCCTTCCAGGATGGGGCTGCTTGGGAACCTCTAAGTCACACAAGTACTACCACAAGACAGCACCCTTTTCAATATTATCACAGGAAATGAAGTTCAAAATTAATTTATGGAGTAAAAAATGTTTCAGTTATTACATATATTGGAATTACTAGAAAAGTAACAAAAAAAAATAAAAAAAAAAAAGAGAAAATATTCATGCAAGATACCTGACCAGCAGTTCCTTTCAGAGAATGGGCACCAGTAAGTGGGGCTGTTCCTCCTCTGGTGTCCCTAATAAGACACCGAGGTGTGTTGGAGTGTTGGTGTGTTGGTGCAAGGCTGTACTCTCTGTACCCGTGGCCCGTGCAGCGGTCAGGGCCTCAGTGCTCGGTTTCGAGCTGCCTTGCCATTCCCAGCACTCCCACAGCCTCCGTGCTCCAGGACCAGAAATGGAAGGCTGGATCAGTTCCACAGGGCAAACCAAAACATGCTCCATGGGCACGGCAGTTCTGGAGCGAGAGCAGCTTGTGCTGAGCTAAGCTCAGGCAGGCTTGTCCCCAGCGCACGTTCACCGCAGCGGGACAGGCGCCCGCCGCCCGCAGAGCAGAGGATGTGCTGGCCTGGGGAAGGGAGAGGACTGAGTTTGACTGTGGGCTTTTGACCCCATTCTCACAAGGAACAGTAAAGCACCCTGAGTCCTCAAGCTGTCCCCAGCTGCAGGGTGTGTTGCAGCTCCTTCAGGAGATAGTTTCATGGTTTGCCACAGGTTTTCTGCTGTCCTCTTTCCTGCTGCCCTCTCCTATCCCAGGTGTTTACTCTCAGCTTTCCATCCCTGTGTTTCCTTTAACATCCTTTTGTAGCAAGCATCTTCTCTCCTCCAAACACCTAACCAATGAACATGTCAGAGGTGTGTCCTTTCAGAAAGTGTCCTGAGTTCCCCAGATGCTGCCTGTGTTAATTCTGTCTCTTGCTCCTCCGCTCTGGGTGCAGGTGCTAGGAGCTCTATTCAGACCAAATGCTAATGTGTGTCTTTTGCTAGACTCCCACCAGTCATTCCTTATCTACTTTTAAGCAAAACCCAGAAGTCAGCCAGATCCATGTATCACAACAGCTTCTCTGGAAGCCAGCACTTCCAATTTGAGAATATTTCCCTGGTAGCTCAGTACTACTCAAGCACAAAGTTATCAAAACTACTTGATGTGAGTGACTGACTTCCAAATGATTAGATAAGAGCCCTCAGTATGGCTTTGTACTACAGGTGCATTTTGAGGTTGTAGGTTATGGATATCTATAACACCTTCATTTTCTATTGCACTGTGCAAAATTCCCCAGCACTAGCTTAGGATAATCTGTTTCCTAACAATCAGAAGTGAATTTTGGCCACCCCTACTCACTCCTTTACAGGATCATTTGTGTGATTGATTTTCTCTAGCTTTTCTTTTACTCAACCCTTTGAACTCTACACATTATTTACACATTATTCAATTTTGTTCATCATTGACATTGTTTTTTCCTGTGGCCTTTACTAAATGCCTGAAAACTGGATACTGTTGCTCCCAGTAGTACACCTTTCTAGGAGGGCTTTGTATCTTTTTTTGGATTTCTCTTGAACTCAAGAAATTTTCTGTCACCTTGAATTTTTCACTCTACAGATTCCATGATCTTCTCAAGCTTATTTCAGCATGTGAATATTGCAGGAGGAAGAGGAAAACAATGCTATCACCAAGATTAGAGGCTTGTGAAGTTCCATTCTTGGACTAGGTACTCACCAGTCTCTGCTCTAAAGCAAGACTTTGCTGTAGGCAGACTTTGTGGCAGAATAGTTTGATTACAGGCCTTAGTGCCCTTACTCAGTCCACATAAGGGTTAGAAGATGTGCCAGTTCTCCATCCAGAACACCACCAGCATCTCTTGCATTTAATATCTGGGGTATGTGCAATCACGACTAAAAGAACATACAAGCCCCCAGCTGGGACAAAATCCAGTCAGGAGAGACACTTCCTGGTGCTACACCTGGTGATCTTCCAGTCAGTCTGAAGCTCATCGTTGGATGGGATAAGGAGACCATAAACACATCTTTGTTTCCTTCTTTGCCATCTTGGATGTGACTGAAGTGGTGGGCAGCATTCCTGGTGCACGGCAGAGCCTTTCCAGAGGGTGTGCTGGAGCCTCCTTGAGGGACATGAGTGTTTAGTCTAAACAGAGTTCCCAGTGCTCCAGCTCAGGTCCTGCATTCGCCATGATGAGCATGCTTTGTAACTTCAGAAATGCATTTTTTCCATTTAAAATTCACCACCAGCAAGAAAGATAAAGCCAGCATACATATGGAGGCATATATAATGTCTTAAGTTATAATAAAATAATTTTCGTTTGAAGGAAGAAGTTTATGAAAATTATTTGGGCCTATTTTCTGTTCTAAGCAAAATAAATATGAGCAACAACACATGGAATGCACTCTGGAAAATATATGATGTCATGTCATCATTATGACACTGCAGATAACATAGAAAAAGGCTCAATTTTGTGCCTTACAAATGAACTATATAGCATGCAGTGCCGAGAAAAATAAAAAGTTGCACCAAATATTCCAAAAATTAATGTAACTTATTGGAAAGAGTGAAAAGTGACCGTGAACCCAAGTGTCTGGGGAGAGGGTTTTTATTTCCTGCTGGTGCGAGAGCGAGTCTGTGACACGTGGTAATAGCAATCCGCCGGGTTGCACCTCCCGTTGGGTCCAGGCGGTCCCTGCGGTCCCGGGGAGCCCGAGGCTCCTGGTGGGCCTGGCAGGCCAGCAGCTGCTGAAACAGAGCCACAATTAGCAGAGTCCTCACCAGAGCACGTGCAGTGCCCTGCACTTCGTCACCGCCATCAGCTGCGCTCCAGCGCATCCGCGAGAAGCAGGTGGGGCTGGCCACAAGGCACCACCCAGCTCGGGAGGAAAAGCAGCGTTAAAGACAGGAGAAAGGCCTGTTAGTTCATAAATTACAATAGCAGAAATAAATCTGGAGACTTGTACCTGCAGGGCCAGGTGGTCCAGGGTTACCAGGCAGTCCAATTCCAGGCTCGCCTCTTTCCCCTTTCTGTCCTCTATAACCTACACAGAATAAAGATATGGAAATAAGAGCACCCTCTTATTTTAGGTAGTGATTTTCTGTATATCTTGTTGACATGAAATTACCAAGACAAATATAATTGGAAAAGCACATGCTCAGTTCTCTTTTTTAGAATTTGTTTGGTTTTTGGGTTTTTTTTGTGTTTTTTTTTTTTTTTCTGAGACAGCTCTTATGCTTATAAATTCCTTCTGGAAAATATGAGCATTTCTAGCAGTAACTGTTGCATCATCTGTCAAAGGTGACGTGTTATAGCATTTGTCTTGTTTTGTTCATTAGCTGGACCTTCCCCAAGATTTCAAGTTACCTGAAATTCCTCTAACAAAGAGCCAAATATGGACTTTACCCGCTCTGTACTTCATAAATCCTCACACTTGCACTTTTTAGACTGTAAACTGGTAGCTTTGTGATTAGACATTCCCCTGGATGTGAGAGAAGACCAACTCCCTGGCCAGTGTTGCTCAGCTGCCCTCATATGGAATGAAGCATCTTTGAAGCTTGTGTAGATTTTGGGTTTGAAGATTACTTTGACCCAAGTAGCTGCATATCATTAACAAGATGTGATTACTAATTATATTTTGAATACTTGAGTCCTTTCTCTTCACAGGCCACAGTTTTGTATTTATGTAAATGGCTTCCACCTTCTCAGATGCTGCAACCCGTGCCCAACCTCTGCTTCTTTTCCCTTGAACTGTTTTCAAAGTTTTATTAGTTGGAAAACACTCTGGCTGCTTTAGATCAGAGGACTTGTTTCTATAAGTAAAATATTTTCCCTATTATTTCAAGTCAAGAATGTACCTATATTATGCAGGAGAAAGGAAGAAGGCATTTTTAAAGGAGACATCTGCCACAAACTCTTACTTCAAAGGGGATTACAAGGAAACCCTCTTCTGTACCCAGAAATTCAGATGCTGGCATATAAGGTGACAGAAGTTTAATATTAATTGGCTGATTTCTGGTCACATTTGGAATTAAAATCTTCCTGCTTCAGGGACCAGTATATTTTTAGCATCACCTATGTCATCCAATAAAGTATTGAGTTCTTCCTCTTGTGAGGATCTGTAACTTTGAATTAAAAGAGAAGAGCACAGCTGTGTCCATCCACCTGATGTCTCATGAAGATTAACTGGCACTGAGAGATGGATGGCAAAGGCTGTCCTGTCAGTGTGCTATGCAACCTGCCACATTACAGGATATTCCAGAAGGAAATTACTTTGAGGGCTGTGGGTACCAATTCAGGGTTGTTACAACAGACACGATGCAGTAGGAATGCAGGTACATAGAGCATTCAAGCTTTCTGCTACACACAAGCTCATTATAGAAAGTCTGTTATCTGTTGCAATCATTCCAGTTTTCAAAACAGAGCATCAACCATCTTACTCCTCTCAGGACCACCACAGGGAAATTACAGTGAGGCAAAAACGTTACAAAATACATGCAGGGTGCCATACATGATATAACTAAGGGAAATTAATCATTTAAAACCTCACAGAAATCGAAATTCAAATTAATCATGCATTCTGGTCACTAAGTTATTTTAAGCAAAATTGTACAAGGCATATACACACACAAGCTATAAAGACTAAGGAAAAGGAATATACAGGTATTTGTACTGGATTTTGAATTTTGAATTTACTCTCCAATGATCACAGTAATATTTATAACTACATCAAGTTGGCTTGCTCTGAAAAATCTTGTGCAACTTGTAGTATTGCTACTTTCTGAAAAAGCTCAATCTTACAACCAAAAGATCCATTACATGTCCTATTTATTTTATATTTCTCAATATTTTTAAATTTACAGTCAACAGTTACAATGCATTTCCCACTACAAACCCAGTTAACTCTAATTTTACAATGGAGTGCTGCCTCTAATCATTTGTTCTGCATTCCTTTAGTTATGGAGAAGAGAGAAATCAAAGGTACCATATTTCACATTTACAATCCCCATGATAAACATTACTGCAGGTCTCTGACACACTGTAATTGAAAATGACTGAGATAGACTGAATGATTCTGTAAACATCACTGGAATACAAGAAAATAAGGAAAAAAAAACCCACAATGGGACATAGAGCAGCCTGCCAATGCAGATACATAGTCCAGGGTAGTGGTAAACCATTATTGGCTATATCCAAATACACATGCAAGGGTGTAATTTTTACATGGTGGCAGGTAAGTTCTGCTAGCACTGAAGTTCAATACAAAAATTCCCAAATACCTTGTCTAACAATAAGGCTTTATTTGATAGAATGAAAGAATAATAATAAACAGACTTATATGTAAACAATGTTATGTGTAATTCTGGCAGAAAAATATTTTATTTTTAATGAGGTATATTTTACTCAGAAGCAGGGCCATGATTGCACCTTTAGAGGATAATATCACCCTCTTTCTGAGCTTAGACTGATAAACTCATACACAGTTGAAGGAAAATATTACCATACACATAGAACAGATTTAGATTTATATTTTTTAATGTAAAGGCACATATAAGATGCTATCTACTTTTCCTAGTAGAATCACAGTTCCAGTAAGAGGCACCTGCTTAATTCAGAAGGCAACTGTTTTAGCAGAGCCCTTCACACTTTGTTGTGATTTCTGCAACCCCGAAGTTCTGTGTTTATAAACATGTACCCAGCCTCGGCAGTGTGGGGAACACTTGGTAGCAGAATGTAGCAAGTTTGTGTTCATACAGAAAAGCTTTTGTTCATAGATGAGTAGTAACAGCTGGAATTCAGCTCTCAGTTAGGTGCTCCCCACAAACATCACAGTCAAAAGTGTCAGTACCACTACACCCTCGGCTCTGCATGGAAATGACACAATTCATGTCCATCTACTCAGAGGTGAAAGGTATTTAAACTGCTCTAGAAGCTATTGCACTTATATCATGGAGACCCTCTTCCATCAGCATGGACAATGCAGCACCTGAAACCAGCACGTCAAGTATATAGAGAAATCAGAGGGTTTTTAATACAAATATGAGGCAAAGAGATTAACAAAACAGGGAACAATGAGACCAAAGTATCCACTGGGCTTTACTGTGCAAATACTCTGTGTTCTTAAAGAGACTGCAAAGCAACAGAGAGCATGCTGAGACTTAGCCCTCTCACCCAGCCACCAATACATGTTCTGAATTCCTCTGTGTGTTACAGCTCTCTCACCTGAGAGGGAGCAGCTGGGTTTCAAACCAAAGTAAAACAGGTTAACTTTAACCTCCACAGCAGAGAATGTTTTGCAGGAGGTATCTCTTGAAACCAGTGCAGCTATTTCAGAAGAGTGACTGTGTCTAGACAACATCCACTACAATGGGTTCCCGATCTCAGCTAAGGTCTCTACATGCTTCCACCATACAAATTAATAATTATAATAAGAGACATAAGCTTTACAACAGAGATAACCAATAAAGATAAGGAGCTTTCACAATTCATTGCATGGTATTTTTATTTTCTGAGCTGAGGTATTTTTTTGGATTCCTCGAGGCTACCACAAATTGTGAAGACCTATAAAAAACTAATCCTTAATTTGATTAGTAAGAGTCAATTTCAACTAGGATGGAATCTCTTCTCTATTGAGAAAAAAAATCAAGTCATATTAACATAAAGGATCTCTGGATTGCTAAATTATCACAAGGCATATTTCATCTAATGGACCAAAATTCACTTTTGACTACAATTTTAAAAATCCAGTTAAGTCAGTGGAGTTAATTGAGCTAGATCCTCTAACATGACAAGATGACTGTTTGCAGATGGATGACATTGATATATCCGGCTTGTAAAGTCTTGAAATAAACTTTCTAATTCTCTAGGAGATATTAACATACCTTAAAACTTTTACAGAGTAAAGTCCTTCTGTTCTCCCTTAAGGAGATGCTTTACATGTCACCATTAGTCCTGCCTTAGAGCACCAGCTTGCAGATGCATACGCCATAGGTTATTTTTGAAATGAATATATATATATATATATATTGCTTGCATGCTACATTTCTAATGCAACCATCCTATAAATTATATCTACCTGAACCACAAGGAAGGATCTGAGGAACACTGTGCACAACCTTGCTGAAAGCCAGCAGGTAAAAATTCTGGACTTCCTTAGAAGGGAAGGACTCTATGCATAAGAGTCTAGCAATTCTTTAAATACACTTTTTGAAAACCATGCCTACACTTCCAAAAGTTAGTATCTCTCTTTTTTTGCTTGTGGTACTAGCCCTCTACCTATTAGTTTGCTGTGCAGAAGGAGATTCTGTTGGAATCCTGCTAAATCATTCCTGACCAGTTTCCAGGGGAATCAGCACCACACTCAAGGTATATGAAGGGCCCCCTGTGAATCCACAAATGAAGTTCAACACCTCCCCAGACACGCAGCAGCATCTGCCTTTCCATCTGGCTGGCTCTAGCAGGCTCTGCATGCAGCACCACAAACAGGACATATTCACAGAGGTCCTGTTAAGTGCTTGCCGAAAGCATCTACTTCTCACTGCCTGTGTGGACAAGTGACTGGGCCCAGTCACAAGTGAACATATTACTGCACTCAGAAAACCCCTGGAACTGGCAATCTGGGCTACACTCAAGCGAGAAATATAATAAGAAGAGTCTATCTGTCAATACCAGGTCTGTATTAGGACTTGCGCACACAACATGCTACCTTAAAGGGCTCAGCCACACATGCACATAATGTGCTTCACCAAGAAGTCTTGTTTGCTATGTATTTTATGGCTGAAGACAAGCTGGAATATAAAAGGATACTTTTCAATCTGCTCAGAGATTTGAATTTATTTTTACTCTTGGCACAAAGCAGTAACATGCACAGGCACAACTGAGGAAGGTGTGTAGGGTATGCGTAAGTGTCCTCCTCTTACAGGATGGTCTCTTATTCACAGTATAAAAAAGAAGCAAGGTAAACTTTTGGTTTTCTTTCCTTGTAAGTCTTTTGATGTATAAGAGAATTAAAGACTTCTCACTTAGCTTACCTTTTACTAATCAAAAACAAGTATTGAGCATATTGGTAAAACAAATGGAAATCATGTGTACATGGGGCACTATTTTACTTAAGTATAAGGGATGGAAAAGCAGCTCTTTTTTTGTTTTTTTCAAGCATAGCTATCAACTTTTAGTCTAGCTGGAAATGAAACCTAGTGCAGCGTTTCCCTTCCCAGTAGCGTTTGAGGCTATCCAGTACATACACCACCATTGAACAATCTGGCACTGACATTGAAGGTGACTTTTTGCAGTGATCAGAATATTTAGGTAACGATGAAGTCAGTGTTGCAAGACTCTAAGCCTTTTATTGTTTTCCTTGATCCTTTATTCTTGTTCTTCTCATTCTGAGCTCATCACATTTTTCAAGCTTCTGTCAGGGCTTTGCTCTTATCAGTGTTAGTAAGTCCTTATTCTTCTGATAGCTTTAGGATCCACACATCTTCAGCTTTGCTGGCATGTTCTTCATTCCACTCTGACTTGCTCTGACTCCAGAGCAGACCAAACTAACAAAAGATAATAAAGAACTACCTGCAGATAAACTGCAAATTACATGTTACCCACCCACAAAATATTATTCATCTATAAATTCTTTTTTCCTTCTAGTTTGTTCTCCTCTTCCTTTTAGTCTCTGAAAGGCTGACTTTGCATCAGAGCACAACTGCAATAAACCTGGATCCCTCAAAGGTAATTTTGCAGTAAAAGACAGTTCACAGAAACAAGGGTCCTATATTGTCCAAGTGCTTTGCAATGCACAAGTTACTGTTTGGGGTATAGTGAAAAATTGATTATTCTGATTTTTTTTTTTAAATGACAATAGATTCCCTCACCATAAGAAGAATTCATTTAGTAATACTTCAGTTTTCACTGCTTCTTAAAGAAGAATATTTTTCCTCAGTTTTTCCTGCCATGTATTTTCTCAGGATCAAGGCTGAGAATAGTCAACTAGGGGACCAAATTTTCTTTCTTTAGAAAATAAGATGGTTTCTCAATATGAAGCTGAGTCTAAATAGCAAGTGTTGGCATTGTTTTTCTTCCTTATTCAAGTATTTTGTAGAAAAAAAACCTGTTATAGTAGTTCTATCAGATTTAGATATCTGTCAACAATTAATTTTATAACTGATTAGAATAAAATGCACTGATTAGGAGTTTTTAATCAGTAAAATCCACACATTTACTATGGGTTAATATTTAGATGTGGTCTGGAAAAACATAAGTACATAAGTTTAAAAGTTAATCATTAGAAAGCTAGATAGGTAATCCTGGCTTATTTAATAAACATTAGCAAGTGTATAAGGATTTCAAGATACAACTAAAAGGAACATTTTTTGGAATCCCTACCTTGAATTCCACGTTCTCCAGGTGGCCCTGGCAAACCATCCTTTCCTGGTGGCCCTGGGGACCCATCTTTTCCTGGGGGCCCTGGTTTTCCATGAGCCTGGGAGGCAAGCATTGCAGCAGGCAGCTTCAGCTGGGATACAAATTGAGCCATCCTTTCTTCATTAATCAAAGAGAAAAGAAAAAGACAGTAAGAAATCTGCTGGCAAAAAAGGGGAAAAGAAAAATCCCTAGGCTCCAGCTAAAGTTTCTGCAAGTGGGGTGTTTAACTCTTCTTACTGTCAAGGTATTAAATGCTCCATCCAATAAGCAATGAGACTTTCAGTTCCAGCTCAGATTCATGTCTGAGTCTTTACCCTTTGAAATAACCAGAATGAATTTTTATTAAGGTTTCTATTGCTACTCTCTATTACTAACATATTCCAGTATTTCAAATGACTTCTGACTCCTGTTCGTGGAAGTTCTTAAAACACATAGACAGAATAATTAGCACTTAACACACTGATGGAGGGTTACCTTATATGTTTGTAACTCAAACTAAGCTGCAAAGTAGAGATTAAATACTGCAAACAGTTCTTGGAATGTGCTGGAGCCCTGAAAATAGTTGTAAAAAACCTCAAAGTGCTCAGCAAAGATTATTGATTGCCGATATTTCAGCATAGAAATGTTCATGTTGGTTGGATAAAGTGCCCTTGGTAATATTTTAGTGTTCCTTAGAGGTAGATAAAATAGGTACTAACCTTGACTCTCTCTCATTTATACCAGATTAAATCCCTAAACATTCCACAATTTAGCAGATATTTACTGTGGTGGAGTTTCAAGACTCAAGAAAAAAATTAGAGAAGAGTGGACATCAAATAAAAAAGGAGGAAGGTGACAGATTGTAAACAAAATGAAACAATGCCAAAACTGGAAGGTCTGTGGGAACAGTAGGGAAGTGTAGAAAATGGAATAGCTATAAAAACAAAACTCCTTTATTCCCAGTAGCCAGGGCACCTTCTAATGCTTTCTTTTTGTGAATATACTAAATACTTGTTACCATTCTATCTGAAGGGGAAAAGGAGGAGACTACACTCAACAATCTGCACTTGAAATACATGGTAGGTCAAACTCTGTGGGATAGCACCTTGAAGAAAGGTGATAATAAACAAAACCATAGTCTTGTTATAAAGAAAAAAACTGCCTGAACAGGTTAAGAGGTCTCAAGCTTTATATAGTTTCTTTTATACCTAAAAGATGCTTTTTATCCACAAATACTAATGACAGAATAACAAAGAATATTGAAGACATAAGAAATGCATTTTGCAATGGAACAGAAGCTACTGTTAAGGGGTGTTCAAGAAGAATCTTGTTTCAGACACCTATCTGAGTCACAGCTTTTCTACCGTGACTAGAGGAATGCTGGGGAAAAAAATATTTCCTTTTCAGAGTAAGGACTCATCTAAGAAATCTTACATAATACAAAGGCCTTGGTTGCATCTGGTACTTGCCTTAAACTGTGCCAGAAGATGGTGGTCTGACAGGGAGTCCTGGAACTCAACAGGGATATTTGCTGAGACAGCTGCACAGCAATGTAGACCTATGTGACTGAAAGCTGTCAAGCCTTTTTCTTATTTAGACAGACAGACACTAAGTGGGCAAAATAATTAGGTATATATCTATGGTCTCTGCCTTAGCAACACTTCAGTATCTTAATGATATGTTGTAGATAAACAGTACCTGCAGTAATATATGATATATATATGTATCTATAGTGACACGTATTTATGTTTGTTATTATGATTTGGAGCAGACTACCCTTCAGTGTAAATCTTTTACATAAGGAAATACTCTAATAGATACTCTAACTTCTCATTGTTTGAACAGAATCATGTAAAGTAGATTTGTCAAACATAGCTACAGCAACAAGGCAGCTGCTAAGTACAACGTAAGTTAGATGACATGTAAAGAAATTTAGAGCAGAATTTCAGACTTATTTGTATAATACTTCCTTTTCTTACCTTCAAACACCTTAAGAACCTCCTGTCTGATATATTTTCTTATTTCTTCAAGTGAAAATGCATCAGCCTGATGAAGAGAAAGATGACATGTATCAGAAGGAATGTACAGAGGACACTTTATGATGCTACAAAAGTAAGAAACGCTCAAATTAGCATTACAAATATAAACCTTTCACCAACAGCTAAGTGTTTTAATATATATTTGTGTTATTTATTTCACTGCAAAGACCACTTTACTACAAATACATTATGATATTGTAAAGGCACTAGTGGCATGAAGTGGGAGAGGCACTCCCAGCTGCCCAGATGACCAGGATGTATGAGAATTTAACTTGCACATGACAGTAAGGATGTCCAGTGACAACAATCTGCTTTACTTTTCCATAGCATCTGCCAACTTCTTACCCACCCTGGGCACTACTTGCTTTGATGTACTGCTGACCAGAACAGAACCACAGAACCAGTAACTTCACTGGAAAAGTGTTTTAGAGCTTTACCTTATTTGATTGAGGTTAAAAAGAGCCCATAACATGGATATGTGTGCCTGTGTGTTCATGCAGACAAATCAAGATATCTACAACTAGCAAGAAGCATTTTCACATTGTCTTTTTAAATGCTGATTTCTCTTCTATTGAGAATCAATTTTGGCTGCGTCCTTTTCTTTCCCAGCTGCAAAGGCTCAGACTTTAGCTCTTAATCTTATGTAAAACATGAAAATTAACTATACTGAGCAGCCATATTGATATGTAGGAAATAAGGAAATAAATAATTAAAGTTTATCCATAGCAGGTGTTTTAAAAAAAATAATTAAAAATAACTTCTTGATCATGTGGGTATATTTTTTTTCCACCTTGACTGAACACTAGAAATATCTGAAGAAATCCTTAATTTTCCTAATACTGTGCTATTTCTCAGTTGAATTTCCACTGCTCAGCTCATGATACCTTCATAACTGTCTGAATTCACAAGCAACCAAGATAAACTTCTATTTACTTACTGGAAACCCTGGGGGTCCTGGTGAACCTGGGGGACCCTGATGACCTGGTGATCCTGGATAGCCTCTGTCTCCTGGAGGGCCAGCAGGACCCACATCCCCCTTTTCTCCTGACGGGCCAGGTTTCCCTCGTTCACCCTGTGGACCTCTGTCCCCTGGAATACCCTGATCTCCCTGTGCAAAATAAAAGCAGAAAGAAAACCATTGCACATAGCAGAACAAACCTGAAAACTCATTTAAGAATGCTAAAGAGAAAATTCTGTCCTGTTCAGAAACAGACTGAGTCATGAAGGGAAGCTGATTTTACAGGCTGAACCTTGTCTCTGAAAATACATTTTGTTTTCTTGCACTTTTGATGTTGAAGTCAACTATAAAAAGAATAGCTTGACTCTGTAGCCCACTTTTCAAGGACAGAACTTGAGTACAGAAAGTTTTTAGCCCTTTTACAACGATCTAGAAATGTCAGTTATGGTATACTTTAGGTGCTCAAATTCACACAGGCAAAAGACACCAGGATGTTTCCTGTAACCTTCCTTAGAAGGTTACTACTTTATGTCTTCACTTACACAAAATAATAGTTAATCTAAGTTATTTTTAGTACCCAGAGGTGGTCCAGGAGGAAGCTGGGGAGGAATTTTTACCAAGGACATGCAGTGACAGGACAAGGGAGTAATGGCTTCAGACTGAGAGTAGGTTTAGATGAGATATTAGGAAGGAATTCTTTACTGTGAGGATGGTGAGACACTGGAACAAGTTGTCCAGAGAAGCTTTGGATGCTCCAACCCTGGAAATGTATTAAGGCCAGGCTGGATTGGGCTTAGGGCAACCTGGTCTGATGAAAAGCCCATGGCAGGGTGGTTGGAACTTGATGATCTTTAAACGTAACTTCCAGCCCAGGCCTTTCTGTGATTCTGTGGTATATAAGTTCTCAGGTTTATAACCCTGCAGAGTAGGTGTAGATAGCTCTTCTACTAGAGATAAAGAAAAAGGCAGGTTTCTCTAGATTCATGGTGCTATGGCAGTGTGAAGCTGATCCTTTTCTGCTAAACAATCCATGTTTTACAGGCTACCAGTGTGTAGGAGGCAAATCAAATGCTACAGCAACTTTTCAAACAAGCATTTTTTTAACTGCCTCCAGTGTTTTTTTTTTGTTTGTGTTTTGAAAAAGGTCCTTGTAAAAATTCATAAACTAGGTCATATATTCCTCCAGACTCCTCTTTAAACTCTCCACTATGAATTGTACAAAATTCAGGACATTTGTGTTTTGTGATCTCTGCCTAAGGTGCTGCTTTATTCAGCCTTTCTCCTTTCTAGTATTCTCCTGTCTCTTGTATTTTATCTTGTACCAAATTCTGCGCAGAAAGAACTGCTGTTATTCCTGTGTTCCTACCTGCTGTACTCCAGCAGATTCACAATCTGTGATCAAGTATGCAGAAAACAGCAAAAAATGAGCAAGCCACTAGCGCTTGTATCTGTTGAAATCACTAGAAAACTGGCTGGTATAAAACATATTTTCAACTGATTTGTCACTCAGTTTATAAAGCGGTAATGACAGCAGTGTTTGGTCACTCAAAGGATATACAAAGTTATTTCAGCCCAGGTGGCTTACTCCTTCTTAAAATGGATTCTGTGAAGACATTCTTATATTAGACAAGAAAACCTCAAGAGTTTTATTATGTTCTTCCAATTTTGATGCTTCTCTTTTCTGGTCTCAAACTGAAGGAGCATGCAGTACAGGAGTAACAATAATGGCTGCAAGAAAACCTTGACTTTATTTTCTGTGATCATTGCAATCTCTCTCATAGATGCAGTCCTGTGTCCTTAAAGGCAAACTGAGAACATTGAAAACTGTTAATTTTTAAGGGATAATTGTAATAATTGTTAAACCCTCGTGTCTCTTCAGTGTCATAAAGCAGCATTTCCTTTTCCAGATTAAACAGGGAGTCATGTCTGAGTCATCAAATAAATGTGGTAACCATTTGATAAGGATATGAAAACTTCAGCAATGTTGTAGGAAGACCATCTTTCATTTATATCTATAACTTAATTTCTCACCTCCCGTAATCATTCCTGCCCACCATGACCTTGTTACCATGAACAGAACTGTCTGAAGATTCTGGGAAGCAGTCAGGTATTGCACTGGCATTCCTGCTGCCTAAGTGTGACAAGCTTGTTTTGTATAAAATGTGATTCATGTTTATGTCATAGAAAGGATGACAACAGGACAGGTTCATTGTTTTTGCAAAGTCTGACAAAAGCACGACTGGATTATCTACTTTGCAATTTTCAGCCTATTGATCAATTTACGCTGTCCAGATCAACTGTATTAGAAAGTCTATAAAATGTGGTTTTCCTTTAAATGCAGAAGCCAAATAAACACTAATTCCTTGAAGTGGTGTCTAGGACTAAACCTCTTAGATGTCTAGGTGACTGCTTGAAGTTCACAGAGAATTAATTTCTTGATTTTGCCTTTAAGATAGGTGTTTATGAGGTGTTATACACTCAGTAAAAAGAGAAAAAAATATCATATTAGGGACTTACACGTTCTCCTTTGGGTCCTCTGTCTCCTGGTCTTCCCACAGCACCCTGAAAAATGTTTTTTAAAAAAAGATAAATTTATCAGTGAAAGGCCTTCTTGTGCATTCATTCGGAAAGCAGCTGCCTAGGATAAACAGCTGTGGTTTCTGTGAGGAATAAAATACACAAAAGTTGGTTTTCTTACCGGAGGACCTGGCAATCCATCTTTTCCATTGATTCCCTAAGGGAAAAAAAAATGTTCATCTGTTTTAAAAATATAAAGAGTAAAGCTCAGTGTTTAGTGCCATATCAGTAAATGTAGTGAAGTTGCACAAACAGCAGTTTGTGTGGCTACAATATAGAAATACAAAGAGCATCAAGATGTGCACCAAATCTAATGATCTGATCATCCAACTTTAAATGACAAACTATAGGGAAATTTTGCAAATTATATGGAATCTTTGTGGACATGCATGTGCACTTCTTCAGTCCCAGCTAGTCATAATACAACCATGGGAGAGATTTCTTTTATTCTAGATATTTGCATTGGTACTGAATTACTCTTCTGCTGTAACAGAGATTATGCTTTACATGCCCAGATGTATTCTTTGGTTCTTAGGACTTGTAGCACAGCCCAGTTTTGGTCTCCTGGGTTAAAGCTCTTTCCTTCCCCAAAGAAGGTTGCACTCATAGCAACTGTTGGAAACTGTTTACCCTCCAGACTGGAATGTGGCATGATCTGAGAGTCCTAGCTGGCATGGGCCAAAATAATGTCAGAGAGTATATTAACAATTGTACAATGCCAGATAGTTGCAAGATAAATGCTCTGGCAGTGTTTAATTTAGTAGGGTATTTATAGATTTGCACATGTAGCAAACTCACAACTGTTTCATTGAGTGAGAAAGGATGACTTGTATGAGCAGAGGCCTCAGGAATATTTCTTTCTCCTCATATACTGCAAAGTGGGGTTTTGCACAGATTAGGCACCTTGGGCTAGTTTGCTGCTGTAGCTACAGAAATTGTCTCTTCTTTCAAGGCAGAGGTGTAACATGGAGATGTGCTGACAAGCTGCAAAGGTCTGCTGCTCATGCTCATCCCAAAACGCCAAGGTTCAGGGGAAATAATGAGTCCTGCTCTACCCCTGCTGAACCCCTTCTAGAATATAAACTAGGTTTTTTAAACCAGCTCAGACAGTGCTGACTACACTGCTGTCACACTTTTATTACATAAAGGGAGCAGATTAGACATCTTCTAAGTGAGCACTAAATGTCTCAGCTGCAGTGTTGCATCACCTGTATACAGAAGAGCCTCAAGTTTATTCTGCCATGAAGCACAGGCTTCTCTAAACCAAAACTGAGACTCTATTCTGTCACCCCAACCTTGACTGACTGTGTTGAGTGTCTGGGCTCATATCCTCCCCATGGAAAAAGAACAAGAGGAAAATCTATGTCAACAAGATCTAAATTACCTTCTTAAGACCTTTAAAGGCAACATCTCAGTAACATTAACTATTAAAACACCACAGTCTCAGGAATTCTTTTTTGGATAGTTAATATGTAGCAGTGCAGCTCTGTGTTCATCAGGTTACCTACTCTAACACAAAGCGAGATGTAATGTCTTCTGTTTTGTAACTTCTGATAAACGAAACCACATCTTTCTGTAACAAAATTCAGTATAAAATTGCTTACTGGTTTTCCTTGTGGCCCTTCTGGACCAGGGAAGCCTATATCTCCTATAGGTCCTCTTTCACCCTAAGAAAGAAGAAAACACACATATAAATCTGCATGAAAAATCTTGCATTAGGTGCCTGAAATATTTGTTTGCTGTTGTAACAATCCAGAACTCAAATCCATACTTACAGGTTCTCCTGGCAACCCTGGGGACCCAGGGGATCCTGGCTTTCCCTGTAAAAAGAAAATATTACAGATTAAAATTATTAGGAAGCCAAATAAAATTTTTCTCTATATCAAAAATAACAGAGTGTATATATATATATATATATATATATATGAGAGAAATATTCAAGGTATTGTTCATTAATACTTTAAGAAAGGAAAAAGAAATATTTTACCATATTCTTGTTGTATTCAATGAACAGGCTCTTGCGTTAAATGTTACTCAGTTGCTTGGTTTTTTTTAACCCTTCCTGAATACTGAGATGCCTTTATGAAATTTTCTTTCACAACACCATGACTTTCACCTCAAGAAGTCATAGTCAAATCAAAGTTTTACAATGTATATGTAAAATCAAGATTTTTTCCTTCAGCTAATTCTTATTCCTGATATTTTTTTTGTATGTGACTTTTACTACTGACTTAACATCTTTTGCAAATTTTCTTCATGATCTTTTTCAGCCACTTTTATTGTCATTTTATATTCAGCCTTCCAGAATTCACAATCCTCTCTTATGACATCATTTAAAAGCTGATTTTAAATGTCTATTTTTTGTAGGATGCCCTTCTTTTAACAACCTAAATCTAAATTTTCTGAAAGTATCCTTAGACCAGATCCTCAGGTGACTTGTACAATGAGAAATCAAACCCATCAACACCAGGGACAGCTCTGGGAACAGCAGGACTGAGGGTTTGTGTTGAAATAGGCATTGCTGGCAATGCTTGCAGGATCTCAGCCCAAGCGTCCCTGACAACCTCAGCAATCTCAGCAATACACCAAAGTGTAAATAAGAGGTTTACATTCCCAGATGGAAAAAAGGGTCCACTATTCAATTTAGAGAATAATGACAGGTGAGGAAGACAAATTCTTTTCCAGCAAGGTATGTGGATATGTCACAAACTCTTCCCAGACAAATGAAAAAATTTGTCTCACATATCTACTGTTTTGTTGATTAAAACTCCTTAGTGACTGCAAAATGTGAAAGCAAACAATTTATTTCAGAGGAAAATATTTTGTTTCGTTGGATTTTATTAGAACTAAATATAGTCAACAGAATGCAACTCCATCAGTGAAGAAGAGACCTCATTAAATATTCCATATCCAACTTGGATAGAGAACACCCAATAACTTGGGACATATCCAGTGGGAAATTCATAGGAAATGCACAACTGTGATCATTCTAACCAGCTACAATGTTATTATTAACAGTGTCAAACCTGTTTCAGAACAACAAGATTTGAAATATTTACATCTGTTATAAAACTCAGAGAAATACTTTTCTCCTTAAATGTGCAATTCTTTTAAGAAAACCCAATGAAATTGGGCTATTTAAGATGATGTTCTCTCTTGGAACTCACAGTAAATAGACTAAATCAGTGACTAATGGAAATGGGAGTGTGTAGACACATACTTCTCTTTATTTCATGAAACACATATTTATAATTTAAACAGCTCCTGAATGTATTGGTGGCTGTCAACATTTAATAGTAAATCTATTTGCATATAAATAACTCCATATTGCCTCCTGAAATATGGATAAACTTTTTTATTAAACTGTGAATGCAATCTAATATCTTAATTTCCTTTAGGAACACAAACGAGTAATTATAATTTAAATTTATTATTAGTTACTCTTACTTTCACCTACAACAAAGTTCCTCTATGACTTTCAGAAACTTCTCTGAATACCACAAGTAAATAGCTGACAAAGCATTCCCCTAAAGCAAATGTTTGATCGACCTGATATGCAGATCCTTGTGGATTTCAATAACTAATGTTCATGATTTTCCTTTGTGATAGAAAGATGCTCAGAAATTTGTGCATGCCCAGAAACAGAAAAAAATATCCTTATCTATATTAAACAGAGGCAATGAGAAGAATCTCACATTTCTTAACTAAGCATATGCAGCTTCGAATTCCAGTTTTATTGTGTATTCACCCCACTCACTCTTGCCATTTTAATAACAATATGAATCCTTAAAACCCTGATTTCTTCAGGGAAGGTTCACAATCTTCATTCCTATGTATAAAGCATAAGCTAAGCACTGGTATCCCACAGTTACTGAGTTTACAGCTCAGCACCCTGATTGACCTGTTTTTTCAGCTTCTAGACCCCTGAGTTTTCTTTAAGGAATATACATACCGGTGTCCCTGACTCTCCTGGTGCACCAGCTGGTCCACGGTCACCCTGAAGAAAAAATAAATCTGTTTAAACTACCACAACCAAACCAGAAGCTAATTGGTGGATTCCCATTAAAACCCAAGGAAGTGAACTGAAAATGAGGATGAGTCAGGCTAAATGCTAATATTTATCTGTGCCACTGGCTCATTATACAGACTTGAGCAAGTCACCAAAATCCTATGTTTAGGTTCTCTCTTATGTTTCCCTTTGACTCTGTGCAAGGCCTCCCTTGAAAAGGGATGGAAAGTCCCTGACTTATCTGGAGTTCTCCAAATAATTATAATTTGTGGTCACGACAATGACCAAAATTTACACAGGGTAATTCACTTTTATATCAGCATCCCCATATTTAAGGTATACTTTTCAATGAAGCTTTTGCTTTCCTGCTACTCACTCATCCATTTACTACAAGCCAACATCCTCTGCTTGTGCCATGGCCCTTTCAGGGCAAGGGTTCTCCTTAGAGCACACAGCCACCTTCATCTATGCTTTAAGCCAGGAATGTGTTGGGTTTTTTTGCTGGAACTGATAAGTTACAGGCACAAATTCATCATTCTCGACAGGACTGTAATCCAAAGCAGACAGATAGAGCTTAACAAGTGAGCTCTATCAATATATCAATACAAGAGGTATTTACCCACTGCTGATGTGTTGGTCTGCAACACTGTGCTCTGTTACTGTAACATTGGTTAAAAATATGAGAAAAATATCAGGCTCCTAATTTCCAAATTTATGTCAGAAAAACCCTGGCACTGTTGAAGCCATACTAACAGGAGAGTATTTTTCTGAGATGAGTTTACACTGCCTGGAGCAGATGTACTAAAGCTATATAAACACAGCTACAGTCACATTGTGTTCTGCACAAGAGCCCCAGGAAATTTTGGGATTTTCTGGTTTCTGTTCTTATATGTAATGGTGGTTTGTCTTACCCTCATCATTTTGTTCAACTGTATGATGATATTGCTGTTGATTAGAAACCCTTAACTCCCTTACACAAAGTGAACAGATGGCAAGTTACATGTCTGACCTCGTGTTTGGAGGAATCAGCTACAGGACCTGTCCTGCTCTGGAGGCTGGCAGTAGACACCCAGCCAGGAGCACAGCATCCCCCTCTGGAACTCTGAGTGGGGGCACTGAGTGCCTGCAGCAGGCTGGGCACCTTGTCTGGAGCCCTGCACTCTGCCCCAGTTGCTATTCAGACCCAGAGCTTGGGCTATTTTCCCTATATGCTGGCTATGACAGTGAAACTAGAAATGCCTAACACTTCCATTGTAACATTTTCTTTTTCTTTTCGGGGTTATTCTGGTCCTTTCAGCAGCATGGCTACTTCAGCACAGCTGAGGGAGGGGACATTTCATCCAGAGGACATGAAGTTCTTAAGACAGTTCATGAAATTATAATGAAATTACAGCCAATGCTGTCTGTTGAAGATGGCATTCTGCTACACAGAGGAGCATCATGGCTCTGAATTAAAACCCAGAATGCACTATACTGTCGGGACCGGCATGCTTTGAGATTGTGTTCACTTATTTGCACCACAAATATGGAATTTAGACCAAATTTAGTTAAGCAAATTATATTTTTACTTTGGGAGAGGGCCAAACACTCACTCAGCTGGTTTATATGATCTGATACATTGCTTATCCCCTTTATTTAATTCCTGTCCCCACTTTGTCTCAGTTAGACCTGTAACGTCTCCCTGTGTTTGTTCATTTTGGAATCAGGCTAGTCTTTAATTGCTTGTAAATTCTAGAGTTCCAGAGAAAGAACCATCTCATGTAATTTAAGCATCTAGTATAGATACCTACCTTAGATCTTGTCACTGACTGAACAAGTAGGAGGAATACACAGTGATATTGAGATGAAAACTTTTAATTTACATTTCTTTGTGATGAAAAATCAGTTTCAGTAAAGTACTTTTGCATGAAGTTATTTAATAGCATAATTCAAAAAGCTGAAAAACATTTCATATGCAAAAAAGTTACTCTTTTTTCTTGCTAAATTAGAAGATATGGGGAAAACCAAACTGGTTTTGCTGACAGAACATATTAATAGATTTTTTTTTTATTTCTCTGCTAATGTTTTGTACTTTTCTACATTTAGAAATGGACACCAAAATCTTGACTTTTTTAGTCTTTTATAAAAAACTTTTCTTTAAATTCATAATCAGCCTCCACAATTAGGAAACAAAAGGCTGAGAACAAGACAGATGGACTTTGAACAAAGGATGATGCTCAAGAGAGAACAAGAGAGGAAAATGTCAACTATATTACTATCAAGTATAGTAGTATTCTACCAAGAATATTACAAGGCTTCCTACACACAATTTTCCATTTGCAGAAAATGAAATTTTATGTTTGGAGAGTATATTATTTATACCTACGCTAAAGCAAAAATGGAAAATATAAATAAGTATGCAAAGATTTTTCTCACAGAAAAGTCAAACACAAAAAATAAACCAAGCAAGGCTTCAGAAAACATTTAGTTGCAGACAGTGACTACTAAGAAATCATACCGTCATTGTAGAGTCCTACCTTTTCCCCTGGGAGTCCTTCCAGTCCTGGTAATCCCATCGGTCCTGGGTCTCCCTGGGTTTCCATTTTTTTAATTAAAAGATTGCATAGATTAGAATTTCTTTACTCAACATCTGAAATGTTGAACAGCAAGCAGCAGCAGATTATTTAACTTAAAGTTACTAAAACAGCTAACTAGTTATAAGGCAAATGGATTTTGTCCTGCCTCGTTTAACTGATTTGCAAATTTAACTTTTCCCAGAGGCTCTGTGTGAGTGTTTGGCTCAATGGTTTAATTTTGATGAAAGATGTTATATACTGAAGGCTCCACTCCAGTGCTCTTGCAAACCAAGGTCACCTCTGAAGCACCTGCAGGCAGTGCAGCCCTGGGGTGTGAGCATACACTGTCAGCCAGAGAACCAACCTCCAAGCAATTCCGTGCTCTCTTCCCTAAACAAAGGTTACTCTGCAGCAAGGGACATGCAGGCTGGACCCCTGGGTAGGTCTTCAAGTTTTGAAAGAAAACAGTAAACATGCTCCACTGGAGAAATCAGTGGGGAGTAGGGAGTGGGGAGGTCTTTTTAATTACTTTTTGAAAGAAAATTGATAATGTACCATGCACATTTAACCTAAAGCAAACAATTCCAGTATTTCAGTAATTCTTAGTTAAATCAAACGCCATGGGAAATTGCTGTCTGGATTTCCTGAAGTCTCTGCCAGATCTCACTTTTCCCCCCTAAAGTCAAGTACTTGGTGTTTTCTGAGTAGGAAGTGGGTGCTGGTGTAGAGAGATGTATTCGGCTTCCAGGCATTATGGTGAAACAGAAAAAAGAGGCTTTGCGAATTTTTTTTGAAAACAAACTGTTAAACTGTTTTAGAAAACTGTCTTACAACTCCAAGTTTTGCTGTCACTGCTGAGAGGTTTTGGTTTGGATTTCTTATTGTCCTTCAGAAGTATCATGCATCAAACTACTTGGGGAGCTCTCTATCAAAACCAAAAAGTACATACGTACCACTGTTCCAGGATCCCCTTTTGGACCCTGCAAAAAAACCCCAAACAAATCCAGTCAAATTTAAAGAAGAACAATTACACAATAAGATAGTTTTTTTAATGACTGCATTATAAGTATACTTTACTAAAATGCAGCACAATTAGAATCATTATTAATTCCAGTCCCAGTTGATTAATTTAGTAAAAAATCTTAGTAATATTTTGGGCTTTGTTTTGCTGTTCCAGAATACAGAGAAAGACTGCTCTGTTGCTCAGTGCCAGCCCATAATTGTGGATACCAAAGAGACAATAATCTCAAAACAGAACTTGCTATGGTGCTAAAAAGGAGGAGAATGTAAATAAGTGCACAGAATCTTTAGTTCCATGGAACCAAAGAAATAGTGTCCAGTTGCAAGGTGCTGCATCTGCAGTGTGAAAGACACCAGCCCTGTACTACTTTTACAGTATAATTCTTAGTTTTACATATTTTCCTGCACTGTAGCTGGATGTAGTGAATCAGTGACAGAACTCAGATCAGAATTCATGAGCTCCTCATTTCTGGCACCAAATTTCATCCATTACAAAACTATGCCTCCAAGAAATTTATAATTTTATAAGCATAAAATTACACATTTTTAATATAAGAATATTTTCACTAAAGAGTCCAATACCAAATTATGTACTATTTCTGCAGCCTTTACTTTCCAGGATGAAATTATTTAATCAAAATAAATCACTCTCCGAAATGGGTTGAAATGCTTGGCAAACATAAAATCACAGACTGCTACTTACCAATCAAATTGTTGTTTTTTTAAACTTTCACAAAATCAAATTCCATGCAACAAACTCTCCTCTGTTTCTCTATCAATTAGCTCCTAGAAATTAGATTTCTGGTAACACTTACTGGAGGTCCTGGTGGACCTGGATAACTCGCGACACTCACACCTCCCTGTAACAGCAAGTTTAAAAGTTGAGTTGGGCTAAAATTGGGTGGGGATTGAAAGAAAAGCAATTAACATTAAAGAGAAATACCTGCAGTTTATATAAGCTGCTCATTCCATTTCTTTCATTGTAAGGCATACCCTTTAAAGCATAAAAACCAAGTAAGTGTCACTTATGAATTATAAAGGCAGAACTATTGCCCTGTTCAAGTCCTGTAGTTTAGTAAAGCTGTGGTATCCTTTTTGTTCTCAATTTGGCAAAGATTCTGGATTTCAGAAGAACCTAAGCTTGCGACTTTTTTTTTAAATTATAAATCAAGAAACCTGCAAATCGGCGTACATCATATTTTGATTTTTATTATTATAATTCTCTAGAATAAATTTTGTGTTAGGTACTATTCCACTTAATTTAGAATCCAGTGAGCTCCACAGACTTTCCCTAGGTTGATCTCAGGTATCCAAGCTGCCAATTTTACTCTAATAATATTGGATATCAAGGTTAACTAAGTTGAGCAGGTTTCTTAGAGGGTTTTAGTGATCTAAACTTAGTGATGAATTGCGAGGAAAAACAAAACTGATTATGGAAACCTTTTGAAAAAAGACACTGTTACCTTCCTGCAATATTAATTTTTGTTAGATTAACACTCAGTTCATTTTGTTACGTTACATTTTACCCACAAGTGTATTGTTCCTAACATAAATTCAAGATATAGAACAAAATGTCTCACCGGAGGCCCAGGTGGTCCAGGTTTCCCAGGAGAACCTTCACTTCCCTAGTACAGCAAGAGATTGATGTAACTCATTTACTGTAACTGGCCACATCTATTCCACACTCAAGCTATGATGACCATAATGACAATAAACAAGAGATACAGTCAATAAGAGTGGGTAATATCAAGAATAAATTCTCCTGCAACATGCCTGCTTTAGCTTTAGGGAGGGCATGAATCATTGCTTTGTACTAGTTTTTATTTTGTTAGTTACTTGCTGCTTTGTGTGTAGTAAATTCCTTATGGCAAAATAACAGTGGTAACCTGGGTTGGGAAACATTTCATATGTATCAGGAGGGAGAGGAAGAAAAATAAAAAAGAGCTGTTAATATGAATTTCTAAGCAACTAGCAGATAAAACTTAACATTCATTTTATGCTTTGTATATTATTTTGCAAAAGCCAGTCCTCAGTTGATCATTCATATGTAAATAAAGAAGAGCTACAGTTTCAGAGATTCAGTTTACCTAGAAACATATTGAATATAAAATAAGTTTTTTTTTAAAGAATCTTCCTTATTAAGAAGATATAATGAATATATTTTTGTTTTTTACTGTTAAATATTGATCCGTTGCTACCTGCATCTCTGGCCTGTTCTGCTGTTGTGTACTGAACTGTCTAAACTATAAAAAGCAAAGCTGCTGAGATTTTTCCCCAGCAGAATCATAGGGTATGTGAAAAGTAGAGACCTGCAAAGGTTTCAACATAAAATTTCCCAAACAATCTTTTCAAAATCTCATCACTAAAATTCAGATAAATACACTGCATAATTTGTTGAATTTTTCACTGGCTTTGTGGGATCTTAATAAATGTATGTCAGTGAGACAAGTCACAAATTTAAAATTACTAAGGTGGCAAAAATCAAGCTAAGTGCTCAAAGCCAATAATTAGCTCAGCAGAAAAATATAATTCTTACCAAACATTTATACTAGGATAATTTCCAAATGACCCTGCTAATTGTGAGAAACTGCCAGCCTCTCGAGTGGTTTGAAGAACTTCATGGGGAATTAAAATCCTATTATTTTAGAAAGTGCATTATGTGATCTATTCTCAAGTGTGTCCCAGATGAAGGACAGAGGAGAAATTTACTGTAGCTTTATTTCAATTTTCTTCATTACTCTTCAGCCAACTGACTTTTCCACTTTTAGAATAAAGAGACACAAGCTGTGGAGCAGGGACTTCTCAATCCCACGTGTGTGGGAATTGTGAAGAAGGAACTATTAAAGACTTGTGTTTTGCATTCAGTTAGATAAAAAGGAAATAAGTGGCATAAATTTTTGTCACTGTGATCTGCAAGGAGACAGATCTCATTCAAATTTTATACTGAAATAATTTCAGAGCTTTACAATATAGTTTGCTTTCTTCTACCAAAGTTTTGTAGGGAATTAGGATCCCACATGTGGATGTTACAGTGCTATGTTTGGAAAATTCCAGAGTACAACTAAAAGAAAAGTTGTATTCATATACAAAATGTAGAACTTGTCCCAGAAAGTATTTTGCAGCAAAGGTTGTTTCTGTATTGCACTGATCTGAGGTACCCAAGAAACGAATTTGACCACTTAGTTATAATGGATAATATCTAGTTCCTGATAAAAGAACACATAAAATTTTGAAAAAAACAGTGCTAAGAGTGTAAATTAATTATAAAGGAAGCTTACTCCTTCTTCAGAAAACTAATACCCAATAATATTCAGTGCTTGTACAATTACTTTTGAGTATAATATTGGTAAAAGAATGAGAAGCACAGCAAGTAGCCACTAGTCATATTCTATGTCAGAAACATAGAATTCACTTTCCTAAACCTTATATAATGTGTTATACCTTAAGAAAATCCTCTGCAGCTTAAATATAACACAAAGACTGCACTTCAAAATATAAGCACATATGTACAGCACTGCTTAGAGAAAGTACTTGTAGTGAAATCCAAATAAAAATTTGAAATGTATGTCACATTCTTGTTACACTCTTGCACTTGTTTAAAAAAACCCCAAAGCACAGTGTAATGAGATTGTAAAACCTTCATGGACCTTTACCAAGAATGAAAAGAGAGAATACCTTTTCCCCTTTTGCTCCAGCTGGACCGGGATGTCCAGGTCTTCCTGTGACTCCCTGCACAACACAAAATTGTTTATATGTTAGGAAAAAATGAAACACAATATTTTTGCAGTGTCACTAAGTTTTTAAAACATGCATCTTGGAGGTCATTTAATCCTAACTATACTGCTCCTTCAGGTTTAAATATTTCTCTTCTCTTTGATCCAACAGCTGTGTCCTCCTGATAAGTCCTTTGAAGGGTAAAACTTGTATTCACCATTGCATTTTTACCTTGGTAAACTAAACGTGGTGACCCCAACTGGCACATCTTGATACAGCTGAGAATCATGTTTGACTGCTAAATGCCAATTTATGTATTTCACATTAAACTCCTTAAATGTGCTACAATTTTTGAAAGAAGTATTAGTATTGTCATGAAACCTAGGAATGACTAATGATCTTTCTAACTAATGTGATTCTATCCCATCAGTAGAAAAGAATATTTGAAAAAAATTTAAAGAGAACCTTGCCCAGTAATATCAACAATTTTAATGATATATTTCAGTGTCTTTCAATACTGTCAGCTTCATCTCATTCTTTGGCTTTGAATTGTGAAACCAAGTAATTACTTTGTTTTGGCACTAGGGTTTTTTTCAGAATGACTAGCTGGAATTATTTTTAGGTTTTATTACTAACATGACTATAAACTGGGTAAAAATACATAATTTATTGCAGGTTTGCACATCATAAATCATGTAACCTCACAGATTCTCCAGTAATGTTGAAACTTCAAATCTATTTAAGGTCCATGAACTTTGAGTCCAGACAATTATGGTATTTTTAGTAACATCAACACAGTATAATTTATTTTATCAGAGCCAGAATGGGTAAGATTTTATTATTACTCTCCAAAAAGACAAAAGAGATGACTGGAAACTAAGCAGTTACAGCAAACACATGCAGAAATAAATTAGATCACAGGTGATACCACACACTTACGGATGGGCCGCTGGGTCCTGGTATACCTGGCAGTCCAGGGGCACCTTGAAGACCCTGGAAATAAAAGAGCACGTGTCTAGTTCCTTTCCCACTTATACTTCAAAAATACTTATATTCAGCATGTCCAGCAGTACTATATCTGTATTATAGTGCATTTTCTTCTAAAATGTAGGCATTATTTTTAGTAATGGCTAAAAATATTAGCACCCCACCAGGCAGGGAAGAGAACCAGGTTATCACTGGACCAGGTTAGAGGCAATTTCTTGCTTGAAGCTTGATAAGCACCACTTGTCCTTCAACCCTTAACATTTTTAGCCTATATTATGTAAATAGTTTTGTCTTCAGTTATGCAGATAACAACAGATGTCAAGCTTTCCCTTAGAGATTAATTTTCTATTTTCTTTTATTAAAAGGCTTTTTTTTTCCAGTGAGAAGACATTTACTCAGGCTTCTCAATATTACCTGATGCTATCTAAATGAAATGATACTTTCTGCCTCATTTTTGGTTTGGCTTTATGGTAATTGAACATGACATTTTACACAGTATTTAATGATCTACTTTCCTGCTTGTATTCTGTTTGATTGTCTGAAAATCGATGGACTCTAGTATCCACTTACTAAACATGCAGCTGTGCAACTCACTACAGTGGAGAGAGGTAGGATTTGAGACAAGCCTTTATGTCACTGAACATCTTTCCTCTGCCACACCAGGCTTAGGTGCAATTTTAGACATGTAGAAGTCATGTACTAATGGGAGCTAATGCTCTTGGATCTCCCTATAATCCACAAAGAGAAATAGATTCTTCCAAGCAGTGATTAATTTCATCTGTCCATCCCCTGACAAGAAAAATCCCCTCAGAAAAGGCATATTTCTCATTTGAAATTCAGTGTTTAAGAAGGAATGACTAAGGAGGCAGCCTAGAAAGCCAAAGAGGTCAGGAAGTCTGAAATTTCTGCTCAGAGGGAGAGACTGAGGGATAAACTTCAGAGAGAAATAAATCAGCAAAAATGTAGAGATGGAGAGATATTGATTTTCCTTTCTTGCTCCTACACATGGAGGACATTGATCCACCTTTGCAGCTTTGCAGAGTGGCAAGGTAACTGCTAATGCACCCTCTGTTCCTTTTGAACTCCTTTACTCTGATGGTACATTTGCATGAAAAATTAATGAAACCAAAGGAACATTTTTTCATAATTCTTACTACTGATATTTAAAAAACTCTTCCCTGAAAAAAGAAGTGCTTTGAAAATGAAGATAACAAGTTCAACAAGAAGATTAAAGAGTGATTGGAAAGCATATGGAAGTTAATGAGCATTTTTCAAAGGGCTTCAGGTGGGCTTTTCTAGCTTTCTTCCCATTCCAAAAAATCCATTAAAAGGAAAAATTTTAAAAGTTGTTAATGAAGTTAATTTTAAAACATTTTCATACATGTTTCTGAAAAAAAGATTCACTTGCACTCTCACTATGTCATAATCAAAAGCTGCTGTGAAACATTGAAAATATCAGAGCTAAGGCAGCTCATCAGCTCTCAGATGGGGAAGAAACATGAATAACTAATTTATTAACACAGCATTAATGAAAAATATACAATGAATTTTCTCTAGACTCCTTTAAAAAAAATCTGCCAGTCATAAACTTGCAGTTACTTTACTACCTTCTTAATTCCTTGCAATATCTTATTTATGTTGCAGCTGCTTAACAGTATTTGAATTGTCAAAATTGTTTTGCTAATGCCTCATCCTCCTAGGGTTGACTGGTAGAGGTATCCTATATGGCACACAAAGTATGTGTTACTTCCCCAGTTATTTTTTAAGTAAAATTCTGAATGAAATTTGCTTATGGCTGCCCTATCCTTTTGGGGAATATGTTCTGAATTCCACCTCAGGAGGCACTTGCTTCTGTAAGAAGCAAAGACTTTATGAGCTTTATAAATCACATAAAGCCAAAATTCAAAAAAAGCATGATACTTTACACTGACAACATGGTAAATTCTGTGGCAAAACAGTAGCAGGAGCTAATTTTTTTTTTCCACATGTAACTGTTTACTTTTGTACGTCAAGGATCCTGATGTCCTGATTAACACTTTTTTTTTTAAAAAAAACTATTCTCTCATTCTACGACTCCTTAAAAATTCTCTAGAGATCATGGCCTTAGTGCCAAAAAAATATGAAATGCTTATAAAGTATTGCAACTCCCCAGCCAATAGACTCTAAATTCCTTTTGTATTTTCCAGCTGCTTTGTCTTGTAACCAGCACTCCTAAATTAAAAGAGAGTAGTATGTGTTTAATCCCAGTTAGGTATTTTGGAGTTTCAAAATATTCACCATATACTTTTTAATGGACTACTTATTTTAACACCTCAGTTGGCTAAGGCCACTAAGAAATTCATTTATTTATCCAGATTAATTTGCTTAATAGTTTCTGTTGTGGTGATGTTCTTTTTTTTTCTTTTTGCATCGATATTGCTCTTGAAATGTTAACTGCAAATATTTCAATTCAAAATGAAAGCTATAGCAGCTATTTTGGGTTTGGCACCACAAGTCATTTGGATTTTTTTCCTTATCCATAAAGACATAAAAATAACTCCAAGGATGCAATATAAGGTGGAAAATATTGTAAATATTTTAAATTCAGCCTATTCAAATATATTTCAGTTTCCACTTAATAGTAGCAATAACTGTTCCATCAGATTATTTGCTTGATGGAAAGTTTTCAAAAGTGAATTCTAAAGGGGAAGCAATGAAATGAAAGCAAATATTTTATAGACACAAAGTATTTTCTGAAAATATTTGGCATTAGCCTATTTATTGCCCTATCTTATATCTAAAAATTAGCGTGTAAATATGTGAGTCTTTAAAATACACAAATGAGCAAAAATCACAGACAAAAATTAAATAGATGTTATTCAATTGAATAATAACATTCAATTATCTTGAAAAATCAGAACCAAGGGCTATTTCTAGCTCTACATTACTATCTCATCAGTTTTAAAGAAGTAAATAACATTCTGTGCAGCTCATTTTCAGTCTAGGTCTTTACTCAGGTTCAGATAAGAACCCTACCGCTGTAGAAATGAAGTAATTTTACCTCATCGCCCTTTTCTCCTGCAAGTCCAGGAAATCCACGTTCACCTTTGCTTCCCTATGAAAACATAACATTCAAACAAATATTTTCTGTTAGAGAACAATTAATTTCATGCTCTGTAGGGCATTTTATGACCCCCCATTCAATATACGCTAGCATGATGCCCTTACAGCCATAGTCTCCAAATTTCAAATGCACCTCCCAGCAAGGTGAAAGGAAATGAGTGGTTTGTACCTAGGAGGGAAAATACTCAAAAGACCTTAAGATGGAGACATTGACACCAAAAAGCTTGAATGCTTGCTGAAATGGAGAAAGTTTATTTCCATGGGATCAGTCTCCATGACAGGAGATATCTGTATGTCAAACCATGTGGCTTTTTATCTGATTCCAGAGAGCAGGATTTTGATTGATGTCAGAGGAACTTCAAGTCCCAGGGAATTCCCATACGTTACTCCCATGGGAGCAGGGTGCAAAGGCACAGTGTGCCCCAAATGGGTTGCGCACTTGAGGGAGATGTGGCAATTTTGTTTCTTCACTGCAGGATTCTCGTGTGACTGACTCACCTAAAATGAATCTAAAGAAAGCAAAGCACTGCTGGGCAGTCAGATCTGAGCCAGCTTTAATGGAGGCACGACACAGAAAAGCTGTCTGGGCCTGGGACTCAACTCAGGCTATTTTTCTCACTCAACCTAGAGAAAAGGCAAACTGATCCATGAAGAGGCCTGAAACACAAAAATCATTTGAACCTTCAGAGTGCTCAGTGTCTCAGGGATACAGATCAGGCAAGAAAGTCGTGTCTCAAAGGTAAGAATCTGGCCTTCTGCTTTTAACAAGAAACAGCAATGAAAAGCACACTCTTCAAAACTTACTTTTGGTCCTTCTCTACCAGGAATTCCTGGAGGACCTCTTGTGCCAGGATCACCCTGGGGAGGAGACAGAAAATGATGTGACAAATAAATATTTTTATGACATGGATCTGATCCACACAGACGGATCTGTGCAAACCGCTTCCTTCCTGCCTTTCTGACCAGCCCTTCATTTTATCCCAAAGCCTTCTCTTCAGTCCTTGCTCTCTCCTAAGTCATACACTTGTTCAGAGAGGCTGACTCCTTTTCCTCCTTGTATCTCACACTCCCTCCTCAAATCATACTAACACATTTTTAGCTTTAATTTGGATAGTCCCAGACACAACTTTGTTTAGGTTTGAGTATCTTCCTTTTGAGGATTAGAGATGAAGGCTACTTGTTACTCTCTCTATCTTCAAATCTGTAGTTACTCAAATGACCCATGCATTGCTGAGAGAAACATTTGCCAGCTAAATTGCAGCCATATAGAAGGGCTAACTGCAAAACACTGAGAAATGGAGAATGAAACATAAAGAATCAGCAAGAGAGAGAGCTCTGACAAGAAGAGCATGTACAGCAGAAAGACAGTACAATTACAGAAAGAAAGACCTAAAATAAATCCGACTTTGAAATGAGAAAGTCAATAAACCCTAAGTACATGTATTAATAAAGGACAGCAGAAATTATGTGTGATTTTCATATTAAAATACTCTCAAGCACAGTTTTCATTTTGGAATATTGCAGAACACTTCAAATTTCATTATTTTTCAAAATAATATCTTAGAAATTCTAGACTATTTTTCCCATTTGATATATTGGAATAAATATACCAAAATTAATATACTGAAATTAACACTGCAAAGTAACATGGAGAACAGGGTATATAGAAATTCATATTGTGGGCTGGATGTGCTGAATAGGCACTTGCTGGCTACTACCTCACATGCTGTTCAAACAGTTTTGCAAAAATCTCCATAAAATACATTTCTTGAGGATTTTTAAAAAGAAATCAAAAATCAACAAAAATCACAATAGTATTTTAGGCTAGCCATATAAAGTCAGAACTGAAGCTCTCAAGTGCATATGTTTGTTCAAAAAGCATGTTTATTGCAAAAAAAGACATTTAATCTCTGAAAAATTTACCTTCAGTATAGCACCCATGTCTCCCACAAGTGGAAGTGCAACCTGAAATTAAAAAAAGAATCTGCATTTAATGCTTTACAAAGCACTATTAATTCTGATGTGTTTTCATTGCTTATAAACTTTATATTGCTACACATAGAGCTGATTATATATATGTTGGTTGAAGCTAATTTTTAATGAAAACTCAAAAGAAAAATCAAGCTTTTAGATATAGTTAAATATTACAGTCTATCCAACCTATCAATTGTAATTCTTCACTACAAATTCAATGAAATTTTTCAAACCATGACAACAGCATAAGTCCTGAACTTACTAATATTGTTGCTTTTGTAGCCCATCAGCAACAACTTGATGTTACTGGAATGTCTCGTATTCTCACCTGATTATCTTCAATTGTTTTCCTCCTCCTTTCTCCTAGGCTTTGACTCTACTGTCAGCTGTAGCACAAACTCAGGAGATGCCAAAGCTAACTTCAGTAAATTAGCTCAGATACTAGAAATAATTAAGCTACAGCAACAAAAGCAACATATGTAATATTTTTTCCTGCCTTAAAACATTAAAAATTAGTGTGTAGCTCCTTGGTGCCACTGCTAAATTGCTGCAATACTAAACCTGACCCATTAAAAGATCATTCAGTGGATCTGTACTGAAACAGATCCCAGATTTCCAAGACCTGCCTTTAAACTTATATTTAAAGATTCCCTGTTAAGAAATCTTTGCCCTGGTTATCATTAGCTTAATTCACAGACTCTCCAATTGCCAATTATCATTTTGTCTGGCAATTGTTAAATCTAAATCTTATCAATCTGAGCATACTATAAATTTAGGAATATTCAAAATAAGGTAGCTGTTTTTGTTCAACTTGTTTCAATTATTTCCATCTTGAAGAAGAAAAATAAAACATAGGATTTTTTTTTTTAGCATATTTGAAAAGCTGCCAGTTAATAACAATGAGTGTCAAAGATCAGCTCAAAAGATGCACTGCTGAATATAATTAACCAGAAATATAATCAGTAGTACACCATCTACAGAGTGGTATAACCACCTTTGGAAGAATGCTGAGTTGTTTTTTCAGGTGAGACATAACCTAGCACAACTTAAGGGCATAGTTGAGTGAGGTGTGAAGTCCACCCTCTGCACAGAGGTAAACTGTGCACAGACAGGATCATCTGCTCTCAAAAACTTGTGACAAGACTCAAAAGCAAAAAGTTACATGGCCTGACTTTTCACCCTTCTCCCTGTGACATTTTCAGCTAGGCAGGCTATTACCATGTCACTTGTTGGTCTTCCCACTGGAGTAGAAGTGTAATTTCCCCAGTCTGTCCTTTTTTCTAATGTTCCTATTTTAGCTGCTCTGTCAAAGTACGGCAGAGAACCCCAGAGCCTCAGTGTGAAAGGGTCCTAACCCCAGCTGCAAAGGGCACACACAGGAGGGCAAACCAACTGAGTTTGTGCCACACAGCTCCTCTGCTCTGAGTGGAAGGCAGGTCCAGCCTGACTGCAAACACACTCTCTAGAGCCATAAATCTGTGTGTTGATCTCCAAATAAGTGTATGATTTATGCTGGGATTTGGAAACTGTTAAAATGGCCTTAATTCTCCAGATTCACTCCTGCTTGCTACATCTTCCTTGAAAAAATGTTCTTTCCAAAGAGAAGAGTATTTCAAGAGAGCAAAAGGCAGTAATTACCCTGTTTGTGAGTTTTACCATTTAGAGCTGTTTATTAGCAGCATCAAATATTTTACTTACATTTAGTGTACAATACACTGTGCCTTCCAGACTTATTCTACTTATGGATTTTTGTTTTCCTTCTTAAGCACTTTATCCTCATCTATCTCAAGTTAAGTCTTGTTGACTTCAGACAGCCTCTGAATTTTGATTACATCTTCAAAAAGCAAGCAATCTCTCCCACTCCAATTTCAGAGTTTTATCTACTTACCCAAATCAAATTAAATCACTGACAAGAACTGAGCATAGGAGAGACCTCTCTTTCCAAGTTTGACAATAATTAGCTGAGAGATGCTCAGATCCATGATTTTTGATATGCATTAACTACATGGTAACTAATTCTAGGCATTTTTTCTTGCTTAAAGAAATGTCATGACAAAAACAGTCTCAGTTTTATTGAGGCCAAGGTACATAACTTGGCTGTTTATTGTCTTTCCCAAGTAAGTATTTCTACTTTATCTATATCTACTTTATATCACTAGTTCTCCTAGACTTGCTATGCTATCTCACCTCATATAAACTTAAAATCTATGCACCAAAGCAAACGCAAAAGCTTTTCCTGTGTACTTACAGGATCACCTGGAGGGCCTGGCAGTCCTGGCTTTCCATCTCTTCCTGGAGTGCCCTAGAAACAAATGTAAAACTTGATGGCCTTAAATCATTGATGAGGTACACATCACTTTTTCTTGTATACACACAAAACTGTCACTTACATTAACACCAGGGGTACCTGGAGCTCCTGGTAATCCTGGAGGTCCTCTAGGGCCCTAAGAGCATGAAAGGTCATTTAGGATATAAGAATACCTTTCCTGCAAAATTCTTTAACTTAATTAATGCTTTTTGTATTGAAGAGAAAATTTATGCCCTACCTGCATACCTGCTGATCCAGTTGGGCCTATAGGACCCTGTAAGAAAACTCCAAATAATCAGTAGTTACACTTTCTGGGATAAGGGAGATGAACTTCATTTAAAAATGCTGAATGTGGGACATTTGGGCAGTTTTCACTCTGAGGAAGTCTTGCTTTAAAGTTTGGCTTTAAATCCAAATGTAATTTTGCCAAAGTTAGAGACCTCAGGACTTTGCGAATGCCCATTTTTTATGGCAAGCATTTCCAAAAATAAATGATCTGTGGTGAAATTTGATATTTAGCAAGAAGATTCATAAAAGAACTAATGAGCAGTTGAATGGAAAGAGATAATTTAGATATAAATGAGTAATTTTCAAAATTCAGATTTGAAAATATTGTAACTGAAAAAATTATCTTAAAGTATTATTATTTTAGCTTAAGACATTCAGGGTGAATGTCTAGTCACCTGTCACAAACATTTTCCCTTTATACCAGAGCACTGTCCAGAAGCTGAATTGTATCAGGTGATGCACATTGGTTGACTGAAGAGAGCTTGCCTCAGTCACTGGAGTAAAAGCCCTGCAATAACATCTGCCACCTACCAGGTACACCACCAGCATCAGCACATTTTTTTACTGAATACTCTGAAGGCACTGCAGGTGGCTAATATAAAGGCATTAAAAAGAAGGAAACCCAGGAAACAAGTTGAAAAACTGAAACAGTTATTGCTGTACAAATCATTTACTATGAATGTTTTAGATGTCTGTGTCAACTTGCTTCATGTTTGAATTTAAACAGCACAGCAACCCTTGAAAGAAAGTGGGAGTTGGGAGTCAGGCCAGAAGGGAGTTCATGGCTTTTTATTTTGCTTTATCTGCCTGTTGCAGTTACTCAGTGATGAGCAGCGAGAAGCCCAAATTCTAAGTGTTGATTTACTTACTGGTGATCCCTGAATGCCTATTCCAGGGGGGCCCATCTCCCCAGGTGCTCCCTGTACACCAGGTAGTCCTCTTTCTCCCTGTGAAAGGTACAAGGCTTTCCATCACAACAGCTCTGAAAATATAAACTCCCATATTATCTTTTAAAAAATATTTTTAGAAACAGAAATAATGGATTTTGCATACCTTTGGCCCCCTTGGACCTGGGTTTCCAGGAACACCAGTGGGACCCTAAAAGAAACCCAAAACAAAGCACAAAAAAAAACAAGAAAAAAAATCAAATTATGTTTTGAAATGCAAGAGACTAGATGAATTTAATGGCCAAAATTTTCTAGATCTTAGAAATAAACTATGACGAGTCTACATGTCTTCCTTGTAGTGTCACTACAATTATGTGTGATACTTACATTTTCTAGACTGTATTTTAGTTCACTTATAACACCACTGTAAAATATATTTTGATTTTGAAATGTCAACAAAAAATACTTGCTTTGTGGCTTTAAACTGGAAGTGACTAACTTTAGATTAGGTATTGGAAGAAATTCTTTATTGTGATGGTGAAGGCACTGGAACATGTTGCTCAGAGAAGTTGTGGATGCCTCATCCCTGGAAGTGTTCAAGACCAGGCTGGATGGGGCTTTGAGTAACTTGCTCTAGTTGGAGATGTCCCTGCCCATAGCAGGGGGTTAGAACTAGATAATCTCTAAGGTATCTTCCAACACAAACCATTCTGTGATTTTCTTTCATTGCACAGTGATAATTCTTTCCCAAGTGTCCCTGCAGAAAATAAAGTCAGTGAAGTCTTTTCAGATTATGAACTTACTGGTGTTCCAGGCACACTTGGTCCAGGAGGCCCCATATCTCCTTTTGGACCTGGATGTCCAGGTGGTCCCATAATTCCACCAGGGTCACCCTACAAAATAAAACTGAATCACTGATTGAAATGTGAGAATTTTCCCCTATGAAAAAACTCTAAATATTATCAAGTTTATCATAGAAAGTGACAGTACTTTGAGAAGATATAGAGAAGAAAAAAACCCCTCGTATTTTCCTACAAAAAGTTACAGAATTGGAGGCATGGATCATATAAATACTAATAATAACTAGTATTCTCTTGGTTTTCCATGCTTGCAATGTATCTGATCTACATTTCTTGTTCCCCAGGCTCATAATATGCAGGTTGTCATTAAACCCTGCCACCTAATTCACAGCAACAGTTGAAACAACAGCTGCCTCTCCCCAGCTATCAACCACTAGTGCAAAACCTGGGGTCTTCAGTGAATTCTTCTCTACACCTCTGTTCTTATTTCAATACATGCAGCATCTCTTGTTCCAGATCTCTAAATTCCTGCTGCTTACACAGTAAAATTTGGCCTCTTATTATGCCGCCCTCTTGTCATTTGCAGGCTTCTGCAACATCCTACGTGATTCTTTCTGAATCTCCCTCTTCCTATTTTGCAAGATGAGTACATTTTTGTCCTTGTTCCAGTTGTTTCCTTTGCCTTTCTTTCAGCTCACTTCCTCAGACTGGAGTTTACTGGTTTCCCTTGTAACCCACAATATATAAATACCACAACACACCACACAGGTCAGAGCACACCTGTATATCCTCTTTTATCCTTTACATTCAGTATATAAACACATAATTTTTAGCTCTTGCTGATGCAGCTGGATTCCAACTAAGGTCTTTCTACACAGCAAAATACAATGTTCTAAGGAGAGCCAGCCTAGGTTGCATCTGAGCCAGTGTAGCTGCCCTAGAGCTCTGCCAAGATGAATATGTCTGACTGTGAAGTGGGATTTTACACATTAGTCTGGCTAGGACACTACACTGGAAAGGTTGTTCTGTAGTCAGGACCTGAACTGACATTGCTGCGCAGCACAGATTTAATGTAAGGGCACAGTCCAACCTCTTTGAAATATTACTTAAATTATTCATCTAAAGAGCAACTGAGTTGCCAAACTGGCCTGAACCATCTCCAAGAGATGTTTCTTCTCCAAGACACAGGAGGTTGCTGCTGGTACATTTTAAAATTCATACAGCAGCCACACAGATGCACTACAGAAGAATGGGGAGTGAAAATTTAAAATGTTTTAACATATCAAGTTTAATTAAAAACACTTAAAACCTACCTTGTCTCCTTTAATTCCTGGATTTCCTGGTATCCCAGGATCTCCTGGCAAGCCCTGGAATTAATAAAAATATAACTGTACGTTTTTATAACTATTCCTTTAATGGCTACATAAAAATACAGATGAAAATTAGTTTATACTGTAATATTTATTGTGCATTAGTATTGACCCCAAATGCAAAAGACTATAAATTAATGAATGCTTCCTTAATTAAATAGATAAATCATTTTTCTTTATGTTGAAGTGAAATAATCAAGATTATTTTCTGGATCCTATCAGGGGAGAGTGGCAGAGACCTAAAGGATTATTTCTTCTGTTTCAAAGTTATTACAAGTCTTGAAAATCAACTGTTTTTTCAAGGAAGGCAGTAGCACATAAAAACTTGAATTTTAAGTAAGTGTCTCATCTTTTTTGCCTATGGAGGGCTGCATGGTTTCCTGTACTAGTTAATTATTCAAACTGGTATCTAAAAAGTCTCAATGAATTCCTACTCCTTCACATTAGTTAATCCAACAAATCCCTTTAAATGTTTTAGATATGTAATGGACAGTCAAATGTTTTCAGTAAATAAAATATGTTCCAGCCTTTATTTTATCTAAATCTTCTCATCTTTCACATTTTGATTTTAACTTCAGTATTTTCCCTTGTCCTTTTAATGAAGGACTTTTTTAAATGCAGAGAAATGAAGATAAATGAAAAAGATTAAAACCTAAATAGAAACTATTTAAATAATAAGTAAGGCTTAATTGGGTTCTCTCACCATACTGCAACAAGTACAGAAAAATTTTTCCATGACCCTTCAATGTTATTCAACCAATTATTTAGTCAATTGTTTTGTTAAGAATACCAGTAATTTTCACAGTAAAGGATAAAATGGTCCAAACTGAACAGTAAAATCTAAGTATGAAACTTAAGCTGGACTGAAAAATGAACTCTCTAAGGAAAGGACAAGGAAACACATACTGTTTTAATTTTTCTTCTCAGTGTAAAACATAGTTTTGTGCACACTGACATATGACAGATGACAACATTTTCATGCCAGTAGTGAATGTTCAGCAGCTGTGTTTGCTTTCTCTGCTGCATTCTGTACTTAATGCAGACAGACAGCTACTTGTTTCACCCAGTCACCCAAACTAAAAGCACAAGAAAGAAAAAAAATCCCTAATGAAGAACATTCTGCTTATACTAAGACAAAATCATTATGGAAATGGAAATTTACATTTACTGATCATAGTCTACCTTATCCATTTTTGATATTGGCATAAAATACATACAGCCTCTGTTCTCTCCCTTCTTTTCTAAGGATTTCCCAAATTTATCTTTTTTTTTGGTTGTACCAAGCTCAAGTAGTTTCTTAGGAAAAGAATTCTTATCTGCTAGATGACTCTTTGATGACATAAGTTAATGTAAAACAATTCTCAAACTTTCATAATTGTCATCATACTGCATAAAATAATTACATTTTTTAATCTATAATGTTTTATCTTTAGAAGATAAAAAAGTAATGAGTTTATAGCTAAGCACAATGTCTCTATAATACATTTAAACTTATGTTTTTGGATCATCGAATTGCGTGTATGGATAGGAGTCTTCAGCATCATCTATATCTAGGACTTACATATATTATAACTAGTGTTTATCTGTTCATAATGTTCCCTTGATCAAAGATCCATCAGAACAGCAGTTTCAAAAGTACCAATATGAACCCAAGTGGGATGGTGGCAACACAAGCAAGAGAAAAATGAGTATTTTGTAATCTTTCATAGTAGGCTTGGTGATTTATGCATAAAAAGAAGCACAGCAGATAAGGCTTACAAACTTTTGAATAGATGACAGGTAAATCAGACACAACTGAAAAAATATATGCCTCAGCTGAGTAGGAAAATGAGATAGAATTAAATGGTCAATAAGTAACAGTATAAAATGATGACATGCATATTTAAATAGTAGTGGGTTTTTTCCTTTGTCAAGAGTTGAAAACGCTGTATTCCATGGTCACTTTGCTTATATCCCTAAGACTTTTAATAAGTCATCAATAAAAAGTCTGTCAGCTCTGTACCACTCAGACAGGTATTTTAATATTAATAAAGTATATGGCTTAAAAGTCTGCTCAAAATAAGAATCTTCTTCCACAATGTAGCCTCAAGGCATGTGTGGAAAGGCCTAAGATAAAATACAGCAACACCAGCTTCTCGATGCTTCTGTTGGTAGAAAAAAATAAAAACCAAACCCACACACATGATCAGAATCCTTTCAAGTGAGTGGCTGAACTGCTAGGCTAAACCCAAGGTTTTTATTGTCCACTTTTCTTGATCCACTTCTTGGATCTTACCACTCTTATCTCCAAAATGTTACTTAAAAGCCATTTTATGGTTTATGGAAGAAGGGAGGTACAAGAATCAAGAAGAGGGGGTAGGTGCCACTTTTTAGGTTATGTGACATCACTAGTGTTATGGACTGAAACACAGGGAATTTGGCAGAAAATACTTTGTCTGCATGCTGAAAAAGGGATTGTGACACAATTTGGAAGGGAGACAGGCAGCTACTGCCCCAGGAGATGCCTCTGCTTCTGTCAAATCAAATGCCCAGGGCACTTTCAATTTTAGTATAATGGTGATTCATAGTTTAAGATGTTTCCCAGAGAATCCAGACTGGATTGACATTTTACCCTTGCTCTTCCTGCGCAGAGGCACAAGGGCTAAAAGTGTGCTGGATGTTGGGGTAGGTGCCTACCAGTCTGAGAAACCCCAACCATCCAGGAGACCCGTCAGGCTGTCACCCAGTGACATAATTGTTACAGGGACACTAAAGCCCTCATGAGGGAGACTTTGACCAATTAGTTGGCAGACCTGAATGTCACAAAAGCACAACAACAGGAACATTCCAACTCTGCTGAGAAGTACCACTGCTTGACTCCCCCAAACCACCAGTTTTGCACCTAGAAGCACATTGCATCTCTAGGGAGCAACCCAGTGAGATCTGTGCCTGGTAACTGCCAGCAGCTGCACAGCACAAACCAAGACAACTTGTTGCTTAACCATCCCAGCCAAGCAATGATCTCCCTGCTGGAATGGGAAGCCAAGACCAAATTAGCATAATGCTAACAGGGGAACAAGGGAGAGAAAATCAAGAAGGGTAAAAGCTCTCATTTCAGTGACCCCAATATCCAGATCCACTCCAGGCTGTCAGTGTCAGAAGCAGGATATAGATGCTTTACTGAAACTCAAGATAATGGCCTGTTGAGGGAGGCATCCCATCCTACTGTGCTTCAACACCTGATAGCTACAGAACCAGCCACAAAAGGAGCAAAATGGTAACTTGTGTTGCACTGCTTCACTGGCTAACTGTTCATGCACCACAGCTACAGCTGGAGAAATGGCACAATACATACAACTTCTCCTGGCAGTCCCCTGGCTCCAGCAGGTCCTGGAGGGCCTTGCAGTCCCTGTGAAATGAGATAATACACACCTGAGGTAAAAGTCAATCAACTACTGTAATATGGTGTAAAGCATTCTTATATATAAATATATTAAAACATCAGGCATTAAGAATTATCTTCCACATGGAAGTACAGAGTTTGCTCATTCTCCCTTACTTTAACATTTAGTTCCATAAGTCATGTGGACTGATATGTACAAAATGCAAAGTACATATATAAAGCAAGTACAAGTAAATAGAAAGGGAATACCTAAAGGGAAAGACATAACAAAAAAATAGATCAAGATTTCAAGAATAATTTTTAAGACAATAATTTTGTGGCTTCTATAGCCGCATCGAGTTTCACTGGGCCTTCTTTTCATGATCTGAAATTCAGGCACCATCCCATATGAAGTGTTTGGTGGCAGTTAGATTTAATAGTTTATAATTTTATCTTTGTTTGATACCATTCAAGCCATCATTAGAGATTCTCAAGAACATTTTTGCTTCAATTACTTTCTTCACATAATCACACAATTACAGAATGAGTGAAAGCTGGAAGCAACCACAGTGGGTTATCTGGTTCAACCTTCCTGCTCAAGTAGGGTCATTCTAGAGCACAGTGCATTTTTTTTCCAGAGAGGGAGAACCTATAACCTCCCTGAGTAATCCGTTCCATTGCTCAGTCACCCACACAGTAAAGAAGTTCTTCCCCATGTTCAGGTGGAACTTCCTGTACATCAGTTTCTGCTTTTTGCCTCTTTTCCTATAGCGTGGCTCCATTGGGAAGAGCCTGGAAACCTCAACATCACTGTTTGGATACTCACAGACAGTGATGAGGTCTCCTTCCAGTTGACTTTTCTCAAGGCTGAACAAATCCAGCTCCCTCAGCCTTTCTTTGTAATAGAGATGCCCTTAATCATCTTTGCCCTCCCCTGGACCCACTCCAGGAGCTCCCTGTTCCTCTTGTCCTGAGGAGCCCAGAACTGGACACAGCACCCCAGCTGTGGCCTCAGCAGGGCTGAGTAGAGGGGCAGGATCACTCCCTCACCCTGCTGGCAATGTTCTTCCTAATGCACCCCGGGACACCATCGGCCTTCTTGGCCACAGGGGCACTGCTGGCTCATGGTGATGTCCACCAGGGTCTGCAGGTCCTCCAATGAGCTGCTTTCCAGCAAGTTGTCCCTCCCCAGGTGTGGGACTCTCTACTTTCCTCTGTTGAGTTTCAGACTGTTCTCTGCCCATCTCTCACATCTGTCATGGTGCCTCTGAAGGGCTGCCCAGCCCTCTGGGTTATCAGCCACTCCTCCCAGATTTGTGTCACCAATGAACTTGCTGAGGGGGCCTCTCTGCTCCTTCATTCAAGTCCTTGATGATTCAGTTAAGCAAGACTGGGCCCAATATTGAACCCTGGTGGACACCACCAGTGGCAGGCTTCCAATTAGACCCTGTGCCATGACTGTGACCCTCTGGTATCTGCTGTTCAGCCAGTTCTGAATCCACCTCACTGTCCACTCATCCAATCCATGTTTCTTGAGGTTTGCCTGTGAGGATAGACTCAAAACGAAGTCACGAGTGCTTTAACATTACCTGCTGTGTCATAGGATTAAACAAAGGAGCTAGTAAAGTACTGGCAGTGGTTACTCCTTGCCTCACTAATGCATGAAGAGGATACACTCAGCTACCAGTGGATTTCTAATTGCAAAATGGGTGACAAAATACCACTTAAAGTGTTGCTTATTCCTTTCTGAGTGACACTGAGAGCAACAATAACCTCATGTAAAAAGTAAATTTTATGTAAAATAGCCATGATCCAAGTACAAACTTTTGACATAAACTATTTGCATTCTTTGCCCATTAATACTAACTAAAGGGTTGATTGCTTCAGAGACCTCATATATAACAGCATAGAATGCAATTGTTATCGGATGAAATAACTTTCACTTACCTTTGATCCTGGATTTCCAGTAAGACCAGGTGGTCCAGGATCTCCCATATCACCCTAATGATTTTGTTTGAGAAAACAAAAAAAAACAAGTTTACTGCTGTGTCTTCTAGAATCAGTTCTGTATACTGGCAGTGTGTATAGCATGTACAAGTCCAAAAATACCTTATTTCCTTTTGATCCCTCCATTCCAGTTTCTCCCTGAAAATAGTAAATACAACCATAAGATGTTAGAAATTTTAGTATGATCAACTAAGGGTTTAATTTGCTACCTTAAAATATTGTAATACAGTTTGCAATCTTAAATATTGAGAAAATATTAAATAATTTCTGATGCCTTTTGCAAACTCTGAAAGACATTCCTCTTGCAACCTAATTTTTTTGCAAGTTTTCTCAATGTTTTAAAAGATAAATGTTTGAAAACACTACACTTCCTTAAGAGCATTTCCAGTCAAAAGCCTGTTCTTCACCACTATATCTCTTCTGGTAGCCATTATTCACCTCCCATCCCATATATTAATACAGTAGGACTTACTGTGATTATTACAGTAAGTTAACCACAAATATCTTAGCAACCTTGGGTTTTATAATAAAAAACATAAATAGATTTTGTCAAATATCATAAGAGAGGATGATAATTACAAATATGTAACATAGGTAATGAGTTTCTTAGAGAATGAGTGTTCTGAAAATTTGCCTCAAAATAAGAAAAAAGTTGTGCACCCATAAAATTCCTGTACATGAACAGCCTGCTGTTAAATGCCACACTAGTAGCATCAAAACAATACAGTTCAGGTCACATAAAACTTGGTGAAAAAGCTGAAAAAATGAACCTTCAGGGAATAAAAAAAAGCATGTGCTCTAAACTCAGTCTGTGGACAGTACCAGCAACAGAAATGTTGAAAAACAGGGCACCTCTGTTTTTTATTTATAACCTGGGAGACCTTAATGCACAAGCAAGAAGGAGACAATACATACACTATCCCACATAATCCCTGCATCTAATGAATGTCTACAAAGTAAAAATTACAGAATGAATATGGTATGAAAGTACCATAACTCAAATGTATATTATTCACAGCAGTTCAAGACATGCAATACTTACTGGGTCTCCTTTGTCCCCTTTTTCAGAAGGCTCTCCCTAAGGAAAAGTAGAAAAGAGGTTAAGAAATTTATTTTAAATGGCACATATATCTGGTTTTGCTGGAAGATGTGGCTGTTTTAAACCTGTCTAAAATACAAATATATGGACTACAAAAATTTACTTGAGGGATGATGTTGATTTAATGCCAAGACCATGACATCTATGATCCTTTCAAGTAGGAGCACAAGGGAGGGTCAGGAGCATGAACTATAGAGTGTGATCATACATCCAAATCTGAAGAATCCTCAAACACAGGTGCTTCATAAAACACAAAATCATAAATCTTTTATATCAAGGGACGAAAAATAGTGTTTCTGCCTGCATGAAATTTCTATTTATATAGGCATGACCAAAGAAACTAAGAAGCATCACAGCTGAGGTCTGAATGGCAAAACACTTATTAATCTAGGAACCATGTACAGCACACATTCTTAGAAAAACAAAATACATGTCTGTTCTGGAGCAACAACTCCCAAATCTGTAAAAATTATGCTTAAACTAAAAGATACTGAATTAAAATGTTAATTTGTAAATTTTAATAACTTTAAGCTTCTTGTTTTTTCATAGACATATTGAAGATCATGTTCATAACTTGAAAAAGTATGACTGGTACCTAATTTATGAGGCAGCCTCTGGTCATAAACATATATAAAAATAATTTTAAACTGGTATTAATTAAAAGTCTGAGTGTTTTTAAAGCTAAGGACTTTGTGAGCTCGTAGAACAGGGAAATTTACTTGCATTTGTAAATACTCTCCTGAGGAGGGGCTTGAATAAAGTACTAAGGATATTTAGAGACTCACAGCTTTTCCCAGGCCCAAATATCTTTTCTTGATCTTCTGTATATTTTACAAGATTTCATTCATAATCAGTACATTGTGTGAACTTCCACTAAACACATGAGTGCAGAAGTAAGGGATTAACTCACCTTTTCTCCTTTTGCACCAGTCATTCCCAATTCTCCTTTTTGACCCTTTTAACAAAATTAATTATATTTAAAATCTTTATATTCAGGAAAACGTAATTAACTCCTTCCATTTTTTTCTTTGTACTTTGTTCTGTGTGGGTCAAAAATCTTAACTATTGTTAAAATGGAAATCAAGATAAACATCTGCAAATGAATTTAAATGACTGTTTTCTATAGCAGATCTGCAGGCTTCTCAATACAATGTTGTCAATTCTGTCACATATCCAGAGCACTTCTCTCTTTCCTTACAAGTTTGAAAGGCATGCAATTGTTAAAATACCGGTGAGTTGTTTATGCAGGACAGATATCTATAAACAATATAAACAATATATTTTAGATTCAGAATTCGACTTCCATGTAATTTTTAGAGGCTGTCTCTGAGTATTTTTGGTATAGAAAGCTTCATCATTACAGAGAAACTGCTTTAAATATTCATTATTTACTAACCAGAATATTTTCTGGATTTCAAATTTTTGAGAGTCTTTCCCGCATAACTGGCAGGGCAGCTCATTTGATTTCTCAGATGGCATTATAGAAACCATACATAGTTCTTTCAACATCTCTCTTTTCTATTTATACTAGAGGAGAAAGGATCACATGCTGCCACTGTAGGATAGCATGATGAGCTGGACATTGGACTACACAGATCAAAGTGCCAGTCATCTCAAAAATCTATTCCTTCAAAGCCCATTGGGGTAAATCAAATAAAATGCACTGTGTTAAGGATGACAGGGACAGGCTGAGGAAGCACTTTGAAACTTTTCCAAATTCATCCCAAATGCTTACAACATCTCCTTTCTGGCCTTTAAGTCCAGGGGTCCCAAGTACTCCTAGTAGTCTTGAATCACTCTGGAAAGAAAAATCACCAAAGATCAGAAAATATCACTATTTACTTCCAGTAACAATTTATTTACTGCAACAATTTATTGTAATTTACCAGTTTTAAATTCAGAAGTCCTAATTTACTACTAGAAAGGGAATAATTATAAATGCCTATGCAGTACAACTAGGTAGTGTATTGCAGAACACATCCTTTATCACGCATTCACACTCCTGCCACACAAGCAGAAAATGAACAAAAGCATAAAAGGGAAATGCCTATGTTGACTATTGCTATGCAAATCGATGACTTTTTACCAGTTCTGAATCCACCGTTATTTTTATGCTCATTGTTACTCATTTATGCTCATTGTCAATTTTTTTCTCAAGTAGGTTTGAGAAAAACAAAAACACTTCTATGAAAAAGAGCCACAAGCTTTTTACTTTTGAGCACCATGAAACGTAAAAAAAATTAGAACTAAGTCTACTACAGCAGTCAGACAAAGGAGAGGGAACAAGCTCCTCACATTGCTTCTCAAAGAAGACAGAATTAAGGACTAGAGGTTCAGGTTGTGTACTTGCTCAGCTGTTATTGCACTGCATTAACAGTGCAAGGTAAAGACACAATAAAACACAAAGAAAATGGTTTCCTTTTCATAAGTCAGGCTTCCTAAGGGGAACATGTTTTCTTGCAATGAGAATGGAAAAAGAAACAAAACCACAATAACCCAGAAAAATGAGTTCCAGTCAAGCCCCAGGGAATCTCAACCCTAGAACACATTCCACTGGGCTGAGCAGGAACCCTGAGTAAGCCAACTCCCCTTGCCATGTTCCATTTTCCACAGCTCTAAAATGGGACAACATCACAATGAATAAATGTGCCATTTACACCGTGTTAATAATATTTTCAGAAGATGGTAACTAAATATGAATTGAAAAAAGTCAGTGATTATTTTAGAAATGCTAATTTCCTGATGGATTCTCCTTGGTGTTTAGGGTTTGTAACACTGTTAGTATACTAATTATCAAAATCAGCTTCAGAGCAAGAGGCAGATACCCAGATACCTGAGTATTGATGAGAAGTAGTTGACTACCACTGGACTGAGAATCCAGGTGTCTGTTACCATGAGTATCCTACAAATCATGATTTACACTGAGTTGTGCTTTTTTTTTTTTTTTTGCAT
>VZTB01000053.1:151579-205449 GCA_013397245.1 Thryothorus ludovicianus | reverse complement strand
TGCATATATGGAACAAAAATAAATTAAAAAGGTAAAAGCTTATTAGGCCAAATAACTACCCTTACATTCATTGCACTTTTATAGGTAATTTGCTCTTTACAACCAAATATAAGTAAAAGACACCAAAGCAAAAAGAAATCTTAAAAAGTTGATAATGAATTATCCCATAATCTAAAATTACTACAAATTATAATCATTCTGAAATATTTCCTGACTAGATTTTGTTGTAGTTTCAATTTTTTTTGTGTGTTTGGTTTAATTTTTTTTATTTTTGAGTGCTGGAGAATATTTTTTATTAAACTGATCTATAAGCCCATTCCAAAGATATTTAGAAGCAAGTTCAGCTAAATGATCTTATATTTACATATGGAAAACTGGTAAGTAAGAAGGATGGCAAACAGAGGCCTTGAAAGCCCAAGCAAAGGATAGCAGAAGCCTGAGAGTATATAAATGCAAATCATGAGGCATCATTTATCCGTCTCTGAAGAAAACAGTACAGGGTAGAACTAGTTTCTTGACAAAAAGAAGAGACCAAAATGCATTTATCAAACACATGCAAAGCATCTGATTTACGCGGAAAATTCAAAAGACGTAACAAGAAGGAATATAAAAATAATCATATGTAAAAACAAGCAGACAGGAAGAATGAGGGAAGCCATGCTCCAGCACTGTCTCCAACCCCATTAAGGATCAATGCCACTACTTAACTTCAGCAGGTTCCTCTCACCTTCATTAAAGAAACACTGCTGATCCTGGTTTGCTGTTCAGCACAATTTGCTGCTGCAATCAGCAGTTGTATTTATAGTGCTCTTTCACTGTATACACGGATGAAGTAAATTATGCTTTTAAAGGCTTGCATTCCATCCTCCTTAAAAATCACCCTGATAAAGTGATTGATGCTGACCCAGAAACATCTTGGTTGCAATAAATTATTTAAATACATCGGGCAATTACCAATATTTATTACAGCAGTCAGAAACTACCATACAGCAATCAAAAAATTTTGCAAATAATATGATAAGAAACAGTGAAATTAGAGAAACAGAAAAAACATTGCTAATTATGGTAGGTCTTAAGAGCCTCTACATTTCTTGGTATCAGTTTCTCATGGTTTCTAGAAATACCAACACAGAGAAGCCACAATATCCTAAAATCCTAGTATCTAATAATCCTAACTAATATCCTCAGGAAAACAAAAAAAGGTGTGAAAATACCTGTAACAACTAAAATGTGGTCAATACCTAAACACTTTAAACACCAAATTGAAAGAAGACCTTGTGACACCCTTGAGAACATGGATAAAATGATGGAAAATAACATCACCATTCCCTCTGCTGTAAGGAACCTCAAAAACCTCATAACGGAGGCACACTGCAAATTCAATACTGGCATGTGAAAGACTGTTGGATGTCTCCAAGAGGCTGTGGACAAAATCAGCTTCTGTCATACTGTGTAACAGCACAGGAAAAAGACAAATGTATACATCTGCCTAAGTGAATCAATGACAAAGCAGAAAAGCTGTTCTTTTATTTGAAGACGTCTTTGTCTTGTACTTGATGGGAATATCCCATTCCCATCAAAAAAGGCATAAGAATACATTTGTTGTTGGATGCTTAAGTTGACTCTATGAGAGTCTGAATATTTAGGAAAATTTGATATTTAGAATCTTCTACTTGAATCAGAAAGCCAACTCCTCTTTCATCTAGAATCAAACAACATTTCCTTGTTGAATGGTTAATTGCTCATGACAGAATAATTTAAATCTTCAAACTAGACAGCTGAAGGAAGAAGAAAATTGGTAAACTACCTAGGATTTAAAAGACAATCAATTTATAGACACATACCAGCTGGTCTACATTTTTTTCCAGAATATTGTTAATTAGGAACTAAAAGCCACCTTAAGAATACTTAGAATAATTATTCTATAGAATAATTATAAGAAACATGATTTTTGGAGACAGATTGTGTCCTTTCCTGGAGATGGTCACTGTTTGTGTTTCCTCTTGCAGAATTAACCTTAAATGAACAATCAGGATAAAAGAGATTGATAAGGCAGATGTGGAAATTAGTTACATTAAATATGGTATCAATAGAGGAAACAGTGCTGGTATCAGTGAAAGCTCTTTGGCAGGAAAAAGAAACTGGTAAGGAAAGCAAACTTGAAACCCAAAATATATAAAACTTCAACACATATATATGAAACAGGAGACCAAATACAGAAACTGAGCCTCTAGGCATGAAAACACTCTATGTTTAATTACTAATACATGCTTCTAGAGGTGATATACTGATTTAGAACGGATTAAATATCATAATTAATATCAGAGAAATCACTTCAGTGATAAAAGCAGTTGTTCATATGTTTGATATGAATTTAACTCTAGAATCCCTGCTCAATGAAAGATTTTAGCACTCATCTGGGAATGTTAAATAAGAAAAATACCCTGAATACATGTGCTTTTTATAGTTAATGCATTTTAATATGAAAAGAAATTAATTCCTCCAGGCTTGACCTGCATGACTTAAGTTGTGATACACACATTAACCACTGTACTGGGGAAATAATGCTGTAATAGTGCATCATGAATCTTTGAATGAAATAGTTTTCTGATCAGAGAGGTTACATACTCCCAAATCAATTAAGAAACTTCTCTATTCTCATACAATGGCAGACACTACCACAGCTTAAATGACTTGAAATATCTGCAGCAAGAATGCAAAAGCTCTGTCAAATTGAACACAGTCCTATGCAATTTTAACATTTTTTTTCTTTTAAGTTCTTTTAGCTGCAGGTGGTTTTATAATTGACACAGTATTTTTATTCGTATATAATACAAACATAAGGACAATTCTCATGGACTGCTAGCAGATTTTTTCAAAATTATGCCTCCCTTTCTTTCTATTTTACTCTTAGAATCATGACAGAGTTGATTGAGAAAGAAATGTCAAGTACAGTTTACAGCAATTAGGTTTAGAAATGGAGAGCTGGTGCTTCACTGTAACAGCTAGGTGGTCCACACATCCCCTTTTTGAGTTTTACCAGTCAAAAACAAGGGAGTAGAAGATGGATGAGAGGCAGGACACATGGCAGCAAGATAGATGACATGGCAGGTATGTGACTGGAGTGTAGACTGAAACTTGTAAAGGGATGCAAAAAGGGGGCAGGAAAGAAACTACATTTTGAATTAAATGGAATTTGGTTCACAGGGATCAAAACTGTAGTCATTTCTACCTTAGATATTACTTAGTCCTAAACCCACACAAATACCAAATCAAATCTCCATACCTCGTTATAATGCTTGTTCAATGAATCCAGGATTCCTGTTAGTCCAGAAGGACCCTATATGAAAAAATATGCATTAGAAGGTCATTTTAATTTAATTAATTTTATGTTTGCATATATGTATTTAAAGAGCAGTGGGAATTTATTTTTTTTAATTTTTGAGTGTGCAGTAAATTGTCTTCTGCAATTTCATTATTTCTTTTTTCTGGCACAGAGGAAGAACAAAGTTAGTTTTTAAATCTCTGTATATTGAAAATCATCAACTTATTTTCAAGTTAATCGGTCAGTCAGAGAAGGCAGAAATGAAATCCATATCAATTTTAGTGCAAGTCCCTTCTGGTATGAACAACATTCTTGTTCTACAGCATTTTAAAACTCTTTCCACTAACTCAAAACATAACTTTCAATGTAGAAGCAGCTCCTAGTGTGAGTAAGCAGAGAGGTTTTTAACCTAAGAGTACAGTAAGTGAAATTGAGGAAAGCCAGAATTTTCCAGGATATTAAATTCTTAGTTTTATTAGCATTGCAAGTTTTTACTTATACACACGTTTAATCAAGAAATTCAACACTGTAAAAAGAACTTCCTGATCAAATGAACATTTAGGACAGAAAAACTGAAAAATGGACTTAGAAAAAACATTTTTGGACATTAAATCCTGCCATTTTTAGACATATTCTGCCAAAAAGCATGCCCTCAAGAAGATTTTTAAGTTTGGTAGATGGAGCAGAACAAGAAAGTACAGTCAAGAACTTATTAACTAAGATTCAATTAAATTTACAAATTAGTGTAGCTACTCTCTTTGAGCTGAAGCTTTCATATAATGGAATATGAACAAAAACCACTCACAATGGCTGTAAGAAATGTTTGACTGTACTAATAAGATTACAATATATTCAAGAAAGTCACTTAGCCTGATGGACCTGGATGTAACACAGACAGGGCACAAAAGCAACCCTCCTCCTCTGGGGCTTTTTCTAATTACAATTTACTCTCTGCAGCTTTTGTCTTAGTTTGGATACTAGGGAAATTTGGAAGCCACATGAAACATGTCAGATGTTTCACTCCTTCCCTAGATTGGAGAAGAAAAAAGTACATTCATGCTATTTGGAAGTGAATTGCCACTTCAAATTTATGCTAAATATAAGATCAATATAGTCATGATGTTTTCACTAAAATCTCACTGCACTCTGATTTCTGAAGTTAATGGTAGAATTTTTACTTTGATATCCATAATAAAGCTGGCAATCCAGAACAGGGGCTGCAGTAAGATAACACTGTCTAGACATCTCAATGTCAACACTGTAAACCTGCTGTGTTGAATCCCTGAGCCCAGGATTCCTGGAGAATTCTGAAATCCTGAAAGGAGTCAAGAATAAGAACTTATTCTCCTTTTGCACTTGACATCATGTACCATGCTTCTTTTACTGTTTCTCCACAACTGGAACTGCTGCAGCCACACAGTCCAGAAAGAACTTAATTCTGCATCTGCCATCAACCCCAGACTCTCAGATATTATTTGTACATAAATAAATAATTTTTGGCAGGATGTAAAGTACATGGGCACAGTTTTGAAAAACAAACGTATCCTTAAAAATCCCCATAACGTCTCATAACTGAGACAGTCAAGGAGAGCTTTAGGCATTTGGGTCACATTCTTGACTATGCCACATCCTTTGCATTACTAGTTTAGTATTTCCATTTTTCAAAAATTGACATAAATTTAATAATGTTATATTCCCATCATTTTTCATAAGATAAAAGCTAGTTAAACAAGTGTTAAACAACAGAAAATATTTTTATTCAAGATTTTTTTCCAAAACCATAGTCTCTTTTCTTTCAGTTTCACTACACTAATATAGTTGGACAATCTACTCTGAAGTCTCTACAGATGAAAAAAAAACCCAGCAGCATTAGTTTAAAAGTGGAGAAGCAATTAAATTAACAATAGTTTAAGAATTATTGTACCAGCAGTTTCTAGCTTTTGAATGAGAATTTTGTACATCTGCCACTTTGAAGCTCACTTGAGCAGGGTTTCCTTTTTTTTTCTAATATCAAGTTGTGTAATTGAGAGAAGTGAAGCACAGAGAGAGTAGAGTTGTATGAATAAAAAAAGAAATGAAAATGTGTCCTGATTGTTTTCCAAAATTGCAAACAGGTTTCAGATGTTATTTCTACAGATATGGCAGGAATAGAAACACAGGTGCTTAAAGGGAAATAGCTCCAAACTGTGAAATTACTGGGGTTTACAATGTATCTTCCTCCCTAAACTTTTATAGTTCATCTGCATTTCTGTAAAGATGAGACTGTTGAAAAAGTCTACCCAATCTCACAGTCCAAGCATAAAATGGGTAACAAGTAAATAGCACTGGTTGCATCTCAAAAATAGGCCATTTCAGAGAACACAGCCTGCAAGTGACTCATTGTAGTTACTTTATCCCTGTATTGCACTTTGGTGCCTGCTCATTAAAATAAGACACTGTTTTTCTGTTTATTTTAATGAAAAATATATGAAACTTATCAGGGGAGATGTGCAATATTGTATAACTATTCCAAAGAGCAAATAAAAAGGATGTTGAAAACATGATGTCTGCCACAATATGACACAAGAAATAAATTACACTTTGATATGGATTAAAAAATTTTAATGCATAGAAACAAGCAATATGACCAACCTTTGCCTGCCATACTATATGTAAGCTATTCCAATATTCTTCTAAAAAGCTACTGAAAGTCAGGAAAACCAGAAATGCTACTGACAATTTTCACTTATCATTGCTTTGAATTTTTTCTTTATTGTAATTAAGTGATAACATTCACTCACTTCCAAAATATTGGTAGAGGAATGACAGTATTTCCTGAGGCAGAGGAAATGGAATTTCCAAGGTGAACTGCTGGCTACTTAAGATAACTAGTTTGGGGTCATTGACATATGTATTGAATCACAACACTAAAAGTGCGTGTAACTAAATGAAGAAGTGCAAGTGAACTCCTCAACTGCATCACATACAGTGCAGACAAAAATGAAACTCTATTTTAATTTAAAACTTTAGGGAGTAACACAAAGCTCATCTTCCAAGCAAAAATACAGGAGAAGATAAAAAATACGAAGTTCAGCCTCTTGCAAAGGTAAATGATAAACTGAATGATGAGCTTCAAAAGCTAAAACAATTGTGAAATGAATCAATTACCTCTATTGGTTGAAAACAATAGCTTAGCTTTGGATGTAGCAGTTTAAGAGAATGAATAACTGCACTACAGCTTACTAGCCTGTGATTTAGCACACCCTAAGTTTCTTTCCCATCTCTGCCATAGGTGGGTTGGACAGGATTTTGTTTGGTCAGAACAGGCAGTGCTCATGCTTCTTACCTTTGCAAACCAGTGCTGATAACATTCCACTTCTGCTAAAGAACAACTGGGCAAAAAGTCAGACTCATCTCAAAGAATATTTTTTGAATTTTTTTGTTATACTGGTGCAAATCTGTAGCACAACTATAGCTTAGCACTCTTGATCTTAAAAATAAGCTAAATCACTAAAATCGGAGCTATTGAGAAATTGAATTCCTCTAGTCATAACTAGAGGAATTCAATTCCAGTTCCAGTAGAGACAGAGAAAATTAAGGCAGGAAAGATAAAGTTAATCCTCAATGGAGAAATGAGTAAAACTCCTTTTTTCTGTTCTCTAGCCCATCTATGCTAATACATACCTGCTGATTCATTTAAAGATAAGAATAAATAATAAATAAACCCAACCTCAACAGTTGTCAATCAAACCAGACAACAGGCAGCTATTCTCCAGGTAGAACAAACAGAAAAATAAACGATCTCCTCTTAACAGAAGACTACACAAAATGAGGCAGATAGCAATTCTACAACCCAAGACCAGAAAAGTACTTTGCCCAAGTGAAGAGTGCAGAATTGGGCCTGCACATCCTTAGGCTGAGGATACCAAGGTCAGATACATTTCATACATTACAGGGCATGTGACAGCATGGTGAAAGAGACTGCCCAGAGAGGTGCTACAGACTTTGCTGGAAGATGATTGAAGACTCATCTGGTCGCAATCTTGTGCTTTCAGATGACCCTGCTTGAGCAGGGGGGTTGTACCAGATGACCCACAGAGATCCCTTCCAATCCTACTCATGTTGTGATTCTTTGATTTGCTTTTAAAATAAAAGGGTGTGGTATCTAGAAAGTCAATGCATTATACATCATGCAAAACAAGCTGTGGCCCGCTGGGGACCCCGTCTGTGTCGCTGAATCCTACTGACTTTTAGTTAGCAGCTATGGTAGAAGAAAGCAATCAGCTCAGTTCTGCAGTCTGATCAAAATGCTGTTCTTACAACCTTAAAGCATCCTATTATCATAGTAATTATTTTTGTTTCATAAAATCAGCATTTCAATTTCAGTGAAGAGCTATGCTGAGCAGGGTAACAGCATGTGACAGTCTCTCTTTCAGAAGACTTTAGAAGAAAATGGAAGTAGGCAAATATATAAAATACATTTGAAGGGTACAGGGATATTGATTTTACAACCACAATTTTCAGAATGCCTGTGAGAACAAAGTGAATAGTGTGTTTAACAGAAGCTTTCACTGCTACTCATGCACTTTAAAAGTGGAGAAAAGGTCAAAAAGCACTAGAGGGAGCTGCTGCTCTACTTGAATTCTTGTATTCAACACAAATTGCTACCTGCTGGATTGAGGACACACACCTCGGCTCTCCTCTGCTGAAATAAAAGAACAGCACTCAAAAACAGCATCAGACAGCAGGGATGCATACTACGAATTCTGAACCAAAAGGAAATCAAAGAGCACCTTAAAAGTCTATAAAATGAAATAGACATTAAACAAATAGTCAAAGGAGGAATATATTCCATAGGTTAATAAAAATATTTTTTATAGCTGATCAATAAAAATCTTCATTGACTCCTTGCCTTTTGTGAGCACATCATTTGTTCCAAAGAGGAAAAAAAACAGCACAAAAGAAAGGATAAGGAAAAAATGACACAAAAGAAAGGATAAGGAAAAAATGACACAAAAGAAAGGATATCTGGAAGAAATTTCATAGCATGTCCCACTTCATCTGAGTAGTTTCATTACCAGATGCCAATCAATGTTTGTGACAGTGATACAGGTTTTTAACCAAAGCTATAAAGATGATGTTAAGGGACTAGAAAATCACACCGAGCATTAATTTTTCTGGGAAAAAAAAAAAAAATCCTCAGAAATTAGATAAGGAAAAAAAGAAAAAAAGATGAGATATTGAGAGAAGGTAAGAAAAGTCTATAATGCTGCCATGCAACAAATAGATTTTTGACTTTTAGCAGGTGCTTTTACATTCTTGTCACATGAAAGCATAGCATGCATGATGACTACAATTTTTGTAACTTTCCAGGTTTCTTTAATTTTACTCTAGCCTTTTCCCTATGAAACCCTATATGCACACATTGTTATTAGGACTGTCCTTTATAATAAATACCCTGAGTATTTTGTATTTCCTTCTCACAGGATTTTGTTTTCTTTTTTTCCTTTTTTTTTTCAGTACTGAGCACTTGACTGCTCTAATATCTAAATGAAATACTTAACATCATGGCATAAAGTGATAAATAAATTAGGTAAATTTATTCATTTCAAACACTCATTGCTTGCTGTAGCTACCTTAACAATTAATGACTGAATCTCTTTTATCTCAAAACCAAATTTCCTATTTTTCTGAAACCAGCCAAAATCCAAACTGCTTTATACTGGAGAGTCTAATTTTTACATATTCAGTCAATCTGTTAACCACTTTGTACCCTGTGCATGCCAAAGTTATGACAGCAACCACCCTGCAGGTGTGACTGATCTGTTACACTTTGGAAAAGCCCAAGTAAGGGCTAACAATTGATCCACGGGCACGAGGAGGCTGCTTACTGTTAGGAGAGAAGGGGACCTAGAAACCCAGCAAAACAGAATATAGTTTGAGCCTTGAAAACAAGAGGGGAAATGATAGATCCTGTTGGAGTTTTTTTTTGTGCAAGCTGTGGCACTTGAAATTCAGGGATCCTGCCAATGTGTGTTAGCAGGCACTGCTGCTTTTAGAGTATGCCTTTTCTATGTGTTGTGTTCTCAGTCTTGGAAGAGGAACACAAGATGGTGGTGTAGCTGTATCCAAAGCGAGGAGTGAATCAAGAGAATTACACCAGAAATGAATACTTTAAACCAATATTTAGGCCATGGCTGTTTGAGGAATGTTTTTCTGTGTGTAGTACTAGGTTACAGTACCCGATACAGAGTTCCTTGTAGTGACGTTGCTATGCTGACAAAGTTGAGCTTTCCACTCTCTATAAGAAAATCTGAGATGTGCCTCAGTAATAGAAGCACAATTCAGCTTCCACTCAAGATTTCTGGTGTATCTGTCAAGGATCATACATCTTCACAAGCCTGACCTGCCGGCAAATCTAGGATGGCAGAAATCTAACAAAGAAACAGCTTTTCACTGGCTCACAAAAAGCTAAGTAGATTAGGTCTAACATTGACCTCTACAATTATTTCCCTTTTTATCCTTTAAAGGTTATATTTGGCACTTGTATTTAGAAAGATTCTGCGTTACTCCTTCCCTCTGTTTGGCTTCCTGCAATCTGCAATACCATTTCAGCATTAGGACTGTGCATAAGATTCAAACAAGCAAGGCTTCAATATGACAATATGCAGGGGAAAAGAGTGAAAGGGAGGGATTTTTAACTGTTTGGTTTTATGCAGGATAAATGAACTCCATCATAAATGTCTCTTTCTGAAGACATTTTACAAGAAAAAATTATATATGAAATCTATGCAGTTTTTCTTTTGGATGAGGGTAGATGGCATCTGTTTCATTTTAGTCATTGTATCCCATGCAGCAATGCATTATTCTCTTCTCTACATGTAAGACCAGGCTGAAGCATATGAATCAAATGTTCAGATGCATAAACCATTAGCCTTTATCCAGGTAAGTAAAAGAAGGAATTATAATTTTTTGTTTTATATTAAGAATATAAAGCAGCAGAAGTTTACTTAATCTATAAATAGCTGTTTTCTATTTGTGCATGACAGCATTTTTACAATATACAGAGAATTTTACAAATATGACCAAGCTTTCTCCTACCAAAAAAAGCTGCTTTCATTGAAGACTAATATACAGTCATGCCTGACTTGAATTTTAAATCCTTTATCTTTTTAAAAAAAATATAGAGAAGAAAAAGAAAATCCCAAACCTCTTAGATCTGAGCTAAGCCCTTTAGTTCTTCATATTACAAATCCTTTCATAAAGTCATGTATTTCTTAATCTTTTTAATTCTTCAGTCAACTCATCTGAACTACAGCTGAGTGCTCATTCCAGTGCTGGGTATAATCCTCCCCGTCATTCAGACAGTTGGCACATGCTTCACACAGTCCTTCATCTTTCAAATTACCCCTCTGAGACAGAAATTATCCCTTCTTCTACAGAGCATCACGCATTTTGCAAAGGGAATGAAAGCACAGTATTCACAGCCAGCGTACATGGCCGGTCTTTCTTTGAAATGCCAATTTCTACTTCCTCTGCTGAAGTTTCCATCTTGTTCTTTCCCTCCTTGTGGACCCAATCCTTTTATTTTTTCTGCAACAAAAGGCTACCAGTAGTAGCTGTTTGATACACCAGAGTACACACAGATCAATTATTTTCAACTATAATTGTGATCCAGTAACCTGTTATAAAATAGATAATAAAGTCTGAGGACAGAGTGAAAATTTCCCATTCCCCTCATTAATTACTCACAGGAGGTCCTGGTGGCCCTGGTTTTCCTGGAAGGCCTGGTTTGCCTCGTCTCCCCTGGAAACAAAAAATTACAACAGAAATTTATAAATGGTGTGGTTAGGGACTGATTTGAAATAAGAATTTTAAGGAAGATTTATTGCCTTACACATTAACAAAAAAAAAAAATCAAAACCCATCCAAAATGAATACTCTGATCGAGTCACTGCAATACTATCTAATATGAGTAGTTATAGGATTGCTTTCAATAGTTATAACAAACTATATTTACCTCTCCATCCCAGTAACAATGTCACATTTTAAAGCTTTGTCTCAAATATGAGTGCACACTGATAGGGTTATTAGCAAAGTATCTTGATGAGGTGTGAAGAAATTATATTTGTATGAATACACTGGAGCTTGGGATATTGAACTGTGCACAGTCAGTACATATGTGCAACATAACCCAATTAACAAACACACATACCCTTCTTCTCTGGGATGTGATAATCACATTAAAAAGCCAGAGATTTATTTGCAAAAACAATTCACCTTCTTTGTGCAATTACTACCATCTGTGTATATATAGCGCACATGCAAAATCATTTGCATTAAAACGTAAAGTCCATAAAAGTCTACTTAAGGGAGACTTTCCACTTAGTTTCCAAAAAACACATGCGTATGTAACAATTACAATTTTTTAGTATAGAGTTTGCTTGAACAACTGTTTTCACATATGCTTTTTTTTAGGAAGATCAACATAAAAATGGAAGTAATTTACAGGAATTAACATCTTTACTGCCAAGCTGAAATCTGATGCACATTTTTCAGAAACAACAGCTGAGAAAAACTAATATCTAAGTGCAAATGGCAAAGAAAAAAAGTATTGTATCCATTAAGAGTCAACTTTTCCCTTACTTATGGCAAATGAAAATTAAAGTTAAGCATTAAGGGGGAGTTCTGGTAAAAACTTGGCTTAAAAAGTGAAAAAAATAAAATTCTGGCTGACGGCTCACAATTAACACATAGGGATATTTCTTTAAGCTATGTTCCCTACTTCTAAGCCTGCTTCTGTAGTTTCTTCAATAACAGTGTCACATAGACAGAAGTATTCTCAAGAACAGAAAGAGAAATACAGTTATGCTATTTCCAGGTGAGAGCCCTGATCTGTAGGAAAGCAATCTCATGCTCTGCATTTCATTAATCTTGATCTATGCTGAGGGGGTGACAATAAGGGTGGAAAATCCCTCTCCCTCACACCCTGCAGCTCTCTGGGGCAAACTCTTGCCTAGAAGCCAGGGACTCTCCTGAGAGAGGTAGGCATCTCAAGCCCCTCAAGCCATAGAAGAAACAGAACAAAGATTGTGTGGATGTGTTTCAGCCATTGGGTTGTGCCATACAACATGTACACTGCCACCACGGTTTAATGAACGTCCTCAGCCAGTGTGTTTTAAGGGCAGTGTGAAACAAAACCACCTCAGCATATTTGGAGTGCCAAATTCCTAGGTCTTAACTAGCTGAGACACATGTTATGTGCTGAGCTGTTTAATCCCACCAGTACTCGCACGTGCAGGGCTGTAATTGGGGCAGCTAAGGGTAAATTTGTAGAACCAAAATCCAAGGTTCCTAGACTGGGCTGAAGGCTCTGCTGGCCCTTACTGCCTGTCCCCAACACATCTCTGCTGTGCTGGTAACAGGACCAGCTAGAGCTGGAAACTCACCTGGGCCAGGGTAAAGTAGGTTTGGCTTTGGTCAGCTCACTGACGCTGTTCGCTGAGGAGAATGCCTGGCCTGACAGGACACAGCACCAGGCAAGGCACACATGCACAAGCAAAGGGGGCTGCATTTAGCTGTATCTATACTTTTGGATTAGTCTCTACTCTGGAAATATAGGTGGAAACTGATATTTCCTGACATTGATAAAAAAAACTAAACCAAAACAAAACAGTAAACTTCCCTTAGAAAGTAGGAAAAACAGACTGAGAGGTAAAAATGCAATAAACAAAGACAAATTGCTCCATACTTTTAAAATAGTCCCTCTGAGTTATAAGGATCTACAGTGTGGACTTCTTGAAGCACTTTCCTTTTCCTGTTTGAACTTATCTAAAGTATCCTGAGGATGACACTTAAAGTCACAACAGTCTAAACAAAGTATCAAGGAAGTGTCAGGATGAAGAAGACAGAGCTTTGACTGGCAGACACAACTGTGAACAAGGTGTTAATTACACAGGAAAACATGGAATATGTTGGGAAGGCAATTTTATCTGTTTACAAGATGAACTAAAATGTTATCTATGACATAACAAAGACAAAACTTGAAGAACTTTCTGTAAAAAAAAAAACAGTTATAAAAAAATAAAAATTGGGGGTAGTTATTTTTCACCATTTATTAATTATTAGAACACATACCCAGTGAAACACAGAGGAAACATTTGTCCCACTTTTTATCCCATCATTATATTATTAGCCATTATGCAATGCTACATGTAAAACAACCACACAGATCAGTATGAGGCATAAGCTTTTTATAGAGCAATAAAAGTCCTTTTTTTGCCTCCAAGCACCTTTATAAAATGTCTGGTATTTTAAATTTAATACAGAAATGTATGAAAGGCCACTACCTTTCAGCAATGCCTTTCAGATACAGAGACTTCTATGTTAGGAATACCCAAAACTGTAGCTTCTTGTGAGCAATCCTGCTTCTCTATGACTTCTCAGCATCAGCAGGGGGAAAAAAAATAAAATATATACTGTATTTTAAGTTTATAATAGTTTTTCTACTATTATAAGTAGAAAAAATTTGTTTATGTTTTTGTTTAGGGTAATTAAAACAATTAGAAGAATGTTTTTGACAAGCCCATTATGATGCTGCCTTGAGCAGACCATGAGCCAGACCGTGACTAAATATTTACATTTTGATTTTGAGTCATCCTTCTGGCAAAAAGAAGTGAAAAACATCTCAGTGCCCTTTCTGGTTTACAGAGTGGACTTACTAGAGAGCTACAGTTCCCATCTCCTGCTCAGCAGTGGGTCTTGGTAGCCCCATATGAGCCATATTTTGTGCCACTCTGCCGTGCAGAGGGCTGACAGCCCACACAGGAGGCCTGTTACCTTTATTTAGCTTAGATCACTAAGCAGATATGAGGTTATAAAACCACTCAAAATATAAATAAATGTCTTAGGCATCACATTGTTCCTTTAACTAAATAAAAAATGTAATACCACCTACATTCACTGAAAAATGATACGTGGTGTCAACAAGTTGTCTAATGCTACTTAGAATACCTGAAGAACACCAAAACAGTTGCTGGTTTTTTCCTTTGTGCTGGATATATTTTTGCTGCCAATCAACGTGATAAGAAGTTTTCTAAATGTTACTGATATTGTATGCTGTCTCCTTGACTCCTGAAATGTCTGCCCCCAACTAATTTGTACAGCAGGCTACTTTCCTCTTTCCCAAAGGACAGACTTCAGCTAGATCATTCAAATGACAAATCATTCAAATAACAACTGCTTGGTTAGGGGCAAAAAAAGATAAAATTCTAAAAATAAAGTGAATGAGAGAGTATGTGCTTCAGGACACCCAGCTGAGTGCCTAGCTGAAGTATGTGGTCAGCTGCATTCTTTATTCCTCTGTCCCTTCACCCCTTCAGTGAATTGAAGTGACTTGATGAGTTCAGCCCGACATGAGATGGAAAGCTGTTCACAAGAGAGGCTCTGGCCATCCTTCCATAGGCTTTGTGCTCTGGTTCTGACTGCTGCCCCTGGGCACTGCTGCAGGTCCAGCACACAGTGCAAGAATTCAAAATCTGTACTGCAAGTCTCTGCTGTATCATGCCATATCCATCTGTTCACATCTCTCTAACTTTAGAAGAGTAAGATCTCTAATCCTAGTGTTTGAAAATAAGCTGTGGAATACTTAAGGATAAAATCAAACAGTTATATAGGAACACAACATGATTTATGGAATTAATAATTTAAAGACTCTACTCTTAAGTATGAAGGAAAAAGTTCTTAGAATAAACCCATGTGAATTTTCAAGGGAAAGTGCTAATTAGTGATTCTTGAAACACATCATCACATTTCAAAACAGGAACTAGTTCTAGAGAAAGTAGAAATCTGCGCTTTAAAGTCTTAACTACAGTTGTTATGCAAAATTAATGAGATTTATGTAATTTGTTTGCCAAGCTAAACTGTGATTCTCTTGTTTAGTCTTCAAAACCAGACTTAAAAAGGCACAAAAATAACCAAAACAGGCAGTGGGTGGGGAGTTAAAGACCCCTGTCTCATGGTGCCTAACCCACAGATGGCCATCAGCACCATGGCAGCCACATGAGTGGAGCTCTGGGCAGTTAAAAAACTCCTCCTCCATATGCCCAAAGTCCCACCAAGCAGCCAAACAAGTTCCAGTGCTTACACTAACTCAGATTACAGCAAGAGTTGGGATATTCTCTCCCCTAAATTGAAAATCTATGCTGCAGACAATGAAACCTTGTTAACTTCAGTAAAACAGTGTTAGGATTTGATTGTACAATCCCTTCTTCAATCCTATTAATTTTGGCCTTGAGGACATATTATGGTAACCGGTATATTACAAATTAACCTCTGTATTAGATGTTAAACCTGAATAAAATCACAGGAAATGAGGCCAGAAGGCAAGAAATTAAGCTGTTTGCAGAAATCAAGTGCAAGTCTGTTCATCATACCCCACTAAAACCTTTCACAAAAACCTTTCACAGAAGAATAGAGCACACAGAGCCTAATCCCCTGTTTTGGGAGAAAAGTCAGTTTTCTAGTTTCTTCATCATGACATTCATAAAATGCTTAAAGGGAATGCTTAGCCAGACTACATAAAATTGGAATGAATTTAACAAACAAAAAAAATGTCCTTAAGCAGGTATAACAATGCCAAGAACTTGAATGCCATGATCTCTTTTGCCAACAAGTTGATAGACAAAATCCATCACAATTTTTCAAGTGTACCCACAAAAGCTCAATTTTATTTCAAAATCACTCAAAAAATAGTTTTCAACTGTATTTAGATAGTTTATACCTTAATTTTTAATTATGAGATATAATTTTTTATTCTCTCATGTTTCTAAACCTTTGGCTAAAAGACATTAAAATAAATATTAATAATAGAGCATTTGGAAGAGAGTCTGAAGTTCTAAAAGAGCCTCTTAAAAGTTAAACCATTTCTACTATTCCATTAAAAGCTAGATTTCAATTTCTACAGTGGAGATTAACAGGGGAAAACCCGAAATTTTTCTAATTGACAAATCTTTTTTAGCATTCCAAATTACAACATTTTTATTAAATTTTTAAATGCCCAAGTGGGAAAAAGAAATATTTTTAAGCTGTGTCCTTATTTACTGGATAAGTACTTCAAGGTAGAGACATTCTGGGAGAAAAACTGTTTTACATTAAGCATTTTTGGACTGTTAAATGTCAGAGTGAAGGAACATACAGAACATCAAGATGAAATCATATTGGAGCTTTGCATGTTTAAAAAAAAAACTTACATCAAAGTCAAGAAGGACTGAGAAGATTAAAAGAGATTACAAAACTCCAGAGCTTTAGCTGTGAAGAAAATGTTTTGCACTGTGCCAGAAGGCTGACCTGCAATGCAGACATTATCATTGTTCTGTAAGGTTTGTTTTGTAATTGGTTAAGTACAACATTTACTCACTGAACTAGAAAACAAATTATGTCAAAGAAATATTTAACTTCTATAAATCAGATAAATGCAATCTGAATTTAAATCAATTTTGATGCCACTCTAAATAATTAAGTTAAGAAAATCTAACAGCTCCCCATCCATTTATTTATGAAGATTTTCCACTCTGTCAAACTAACTTTATTCATGCTTGATTAGAAAAACTTGTAATCTTAGAGAGTAAACTGATTATTAACATAAGGAATTGCAATTCCATAGGTTCCCTCCAAAAATGTAATTTTAGTGAAATCAATGTTGAAATACTAGATATGACAACAGATTCTCAGTTTTATGAGGTGTTTAATTTATTACTAAGATAATGCTAAAATAACTTCCTCTTAAGTGAAGTATTTGGTATTATAAACACAACTATTGGAAATAAGGAAGTTCTTTCAAAAATATTTACTTCAGGACACCTGCAACATCCCAAGGAATATAGAGTCAAGGATATGGTTGTGATATTGTAGAAAGATTTTTAAATGCTTGAACTCAATTTACCTCTGGAACCAGGGAAACTACCATGATGGCGAAACAATCTGTTTAATTACATATAAAAGACTAAAAAAATTTTTCTGTTAATCCATAAAAATGAAGTTGTTGGCAGCTGTGCTGAGAATAAGTTAGAGCTAGTCAAATAAAAACCACAGAATTGTCTGGGTTGGAGAAAATTCTTGAGATCACTTAGCATAATCCCTGTCCTCAAGCAGGATCAATTGTCCAGGACTGTGTCTACTCAGCTTTTGAATATCTACACAGATGGAGGCTCCATAACCTCTCTGGGAAAGCTGTATCAGTATTTGATGAGCTTCACAATAAGGAAGTGCTTTCTTGTGTTCAGATAGAATTTTCTGTGTTTTACTTTTGTTTTTTCTTTTTTTTAATTTCTTACCCAATGTGTCTTGTCCTGTCACCAGCTACTACTGAGGGGAATGTGTCTCCCTCTGCTTTATTCCCTCACACGAGACATTTACACACTGATTAGATTCCCACTGAGCCTTCTCCAGGCTGAAGAGTCCCAGCTTTCAGTCTCTCCTTCCATGGAAGTTTTTCCAGCTGCACTTTGGTGCCCCTGAGTAAGTCTGTTGTCTTTCTTGGGGTGGTCCCACCAGTGCTGAGCAAAGGGGAAGGATATCTCCCTTGACCTGCTGGCAGTGCTCTCTCAAACGCAGGCCAGGATATTGCTGGCCTGTTTTATGCCACAAGGATGTGCTGCTGGCTCATGGTCTGCTTATTGTCCAAACAGTTCTACACAGAGCTTTCTTCCAGACTGTTTCAAGTGTATGCTTGTATCTGGGGTTATTCCTCCCTAGATGATGAAAATTTTGCATTTACTCTTGTTTAATGTCATGTGATTTCTTCTGCCCCAGTTCTCTGCTACATTCTGCCCCATTGTCCAGGCAGTTAATGAGGACACTGGACAGTATTGGATCTAGCAGCAACCCTGGGATACAGCACTAATATCTCATCTCCAAGTGCCACTAAGGAAAAATTTCTGGGCTTTCTTTTTCAGATGGTTTTCAATCCACCTCACCATCCACCCACGTAACCTGTACTTTGTCAGCTTGTCTATGAAGATAATGGGAGATAATATCAAAGGCTTTGCTAAAGCTGAGGTTGGCATCCACTGCTCACCTTTCATCCACCTAGCTAGCCACAGCATAGTAGAAAGCAAAGTATTTGGTCAAGCAAAATTTTCCTTTCATAAATCCACACAGACTATCCCAATTGTCTTCTTGTCCTCCATGTGTTTGGAAGTGGTTTCACATTGCCAGGGATTGAGCTGAAGGCTATTGGCTTGTTCCCTGGACCTTCCTTTGTAAAGACAAAAGTGATATTTGCTCTTTTCCAGTCTTCAGGAGCCTCTCCCAGGCACCATGACCATTCAAAATAATCAAGAGAGGACTGCAATGTGTGAGGCCCTACGGAGTTAAACAGCTGTGTCCTCCATCTGGGTACAAAAGTCTGACAGCAACCAGCTGTCAGTGCTCCTTCAGTCATGCTTGGCTCCTGTGCCTTGTGACCAGCATCTCTAAGCATGAGCGTGCTGGACAGAGAAGGTCTGCTGGTCTCTGTGCCCTCCTGCAGGAGCTGCTGTGCCACCTGCTTCATTGACTGGCTGCTTCTGCCGTGGCTGCACAAGGATTCCCACAGAGCCCTCATCCACCCTGGCTCAGGCCAGAAGGAGCCTGACCTCACCTCTCAGGGACAGAGCTTCTCAGGAGCTGCCAGAGCTACCCTTACCTTAGCCTCACCTGGAAGCAACAGGCATCCTCAGCGGCCTTAGAGGCTTCCCAAAAGTGCCCAAATCCCAGAAAAAGTGCCTAGGAGCTCAAGAGGGCACCAAGAGGGTTGCAAAGAAGCAGAAACTGCTGCACAAACTGCTGTGTATTTCCACTGCATGCTGGGCCTGGCTCTTCTGGAGGCCAGCTGAGAGTGCAAAATCACCCTGCCTAGATTTCACAGTACAGCTGTCTAATAAAATTGCCTTGATCCTTCGCATTAAAAAAAATTTTGGAATTCATGGAAGTATTATACTTTAAAAATTGAATAATTTCAAATAAAAATGGTATTTATAAAAAATGCGCCAGGTTTGGGGAAAATCTCGGTTACAAAGCTATCCGACAGAAATGAAGCATTACTTTTCAAAACATTTGGAATTTTATTTTGGAAATAAAAACTTCATTGCATTTAACACAGTAAATGCAGTCTAGAAAGCTCCATGCAGCCTGTAAACTATAGGTAGTAGAAATTTTTAAGAATATGGCAGCATGGTAAAATTATTTGAAGACTTCAGAAAATTCTTTGTTTGGGAGCTGAAGGCCCCCAGTTGAATTTTTTCAAAAACTAATGGAATGGTGATTTGATTATGGAAAAAACCTCTAAATATCACTTCAATATAAAGAAGACATTTAAAAACCAATTTGCCAGAGGCTAATGGAGGATTTACCTCTATGCCTAGTGTAAATAAAATGCGTATTTTGCAATGTGTGGTTGACAAGAAACACTGGAAGAAAGAATTTAAGGAGACTTGCAAAGATTCTGTTGTTGATGTTCTTTGAAGTGGAAACTGGACTTATGCAAAAGAAGAGCTTACCTAGAAAGTGCAGGATGATTGAGAAAAATAATAGTTCTGCAAAACACAGGAATCCAGGAAGATGGCGTAATAGTCCACTGTAGTTTGAATTCCATGCAATGCTAGATTAGTACCCAAACTTACTAGTGTTTGTGGGTTGGTAATATTGGACCAGGGACTTTTCTAAGTATTGTGTAATTACCTTCTGAAGCTCCTGATGTCATTCTGAGCAGTTGCATAAGAGCATCAAGTTGCTGCAGCAGTAACATGCCTGAGGCCAATGTGGTGGACAGTGAAAAAATATTTATGAACGTAATGCCTGCCCACAGAGTAGTCTAGTATTTCTCACACAGGAATGAGGGAAAAGGAATGAGTAGCTGTTTCTACTGGCCCCTAAAACCCAAAGCTCCTGCTGAGTAAGGTCTCATGTCGAACACAAACCAATTCATTATGGATCAAAAACCTTAAAAAATGTTATACAAAGTCACTACTTGTAGAGCAAGAGGAAACACTAGACTTTTTTAAGAAGAGCAAACGTTTGAGGACTTCTTGAGCCCACAGGAAAACACAACATGGATTAACAAATGTTAGTGGTGAGTGGCAGTGGGTACCTTGGGAAAAGGAGAAACACAAGGGTGCTACACACTCGCACAAAAATTTAACTACATTCACTGATGACATTATTACAATCCTTTAAATGAGTATTGTATAAGTCTCAGGTTGATTGAAGAATCAGAAATCAGTTCACTGTGTGCTCTTTGATTAGGGCCAGGTTACAATGTAACCAGGTTATGACGTATTCTGCCATGACAATTACTTTTGCCTTCAGAGTAACAGTTTAATTAAGAATGGAAAACATATGATGAATCATTGAATATATTTTAAATTTTTTTGTAGAGCTACTTAAAATTCTAGGAAGTTTCTTTTGTGTAGATGAAGCATGGTAGTAAACCATGCAAAATTGATGAAAAAATTATTAGCTAGTTACACACTCAATAATATGCTTTAATCTTCAAAAGACAGCCCATGAGAAAAGCAATAACTTCATATAATGTGAAAGATTTGGAGGATCTGTTGAAAGTAGAACAGAGGAACATGACATCTATAATTGAATAAAAAGGAGCATTTAATAGCCATTAGATGTGCACTGTCCTGTTTGTCATTAAACAGAGCAGAGATCTTGTTACAAATGGTATGTTATTGTATAATTAAATGTATTGGAAATGCAAAAGCACATGGGAGTTGAAGTAAGACTGCCAACAATGTTGTTAATATTTGGGCAGGAGTGGCCAGCAGAAGGAGTATTGTTGTGAGCATCTCACTGGTAGGAAGATAAAGACAGATGCTGAGACTCACCAGCCTGCTGTTCCCATTGTTTGGCTCAAGGCAGCTGTGTGCATGGCGAGATTACAAAACCATCAGCGTGCCCATTTTTATAGAGGCTGGAGTGTGACAGCAGCTCTATTTTATGTGTGAGTAGGAAAATGTCCATGATGAAAATATCAACCCACTAATTCCTACTGCAAAATGGAAAATGAAAAGTATTTCCAAATAAATTTATCCATTAAATGGAATATAGTGTGTTAACTCTGAATTTTTGCATAAAAAAATGAAGCTCCAAGAGTGACTTTTCTATAACACAAGAATGCTTATAACTGTTAAAGGAGAATCTTTTTGCAGATTCAATAGTCCACAGAACAACTCTAAAATATGCTAAAAGATACAACTATAAATAATAAAATATGCTAAAAGATAAAACTATCTTTTTGCTGTATCCTATGTATTTAATTGCCTAATTGTAATAATCATGGTAATTATAAAATTCTTAATAAGGAACTTAATATGTTAGTAAATGTGCTTTAATAACATATTCATCACACAACTTTGAATTCTTCATTACTAGACTGACCTTTTCTGAAAAAGTTCTTAATCCTTAGTGAGAAACGTAAATAAACTCAGCTTTCATGTCTTCATGTTCAACTTAAATGGAATTTAGTACTATTTTTCAAACTTAAAAACCAACATAAAACATAGCTTTGGGGCCTACACATCATTACTCATTTTGTTCAAGAGCTAGTCTTCTGTTAGTTTTATTACTATTATTGGAATCATTAAATTAGCCTTAAAAAATTCACTGTAGTTTACTAAGATCAATGATAAGAAACACTAAATCTTTTTATTTTAGATATTTTAACTGAGATCTTGAATGTCAATATGCCTAAATAAACCAAGAATTATTGAGATCCAGCTTCAAAACTGCAAACTGGGCACGCACTTAATTTTTAAAAATATTGAAATGCTTGAGTCTTAATATCTTCCTGAACTTTTAGGGACATATTATATTATAAGTTTACAACACTGAATTAATTCTTGTGAGACCATGATCATAGATATATGTTATCTGTTCTAATGAATTATCAAATTCAATAAGTCAGGGAAAATAAAAACAGAACATGGAGAAACGTCAGTCAATTAATTATATAAAAAATCTAAATAACCAAAGGTTCATTTAATATGTTTGGCATATTCTGCCCCCCCAGCCCCCTTTACCAAATCATATCCATTATACATGTATGTTGGGCACTGACACTTGCATCATGACATTAAAAGACCTGGGTCAGTACCACTGCTTTCTGTCAATATTTTAGATAATGACCCTAAATTCATATCTTTATATAACTTAGATGTTGTAAGGTATAGTTCACCCCTGCTAAAAAAGGAAAACTGAAAATGTTTAATATTATTTCAGTTAAAATTACAGCAGAAACACAAGACACAAAACACAATACAATACATCTGTGCTGCCAGTCATTAAAACACTTTGGATGATTGAAATTGTTAAATCTCCTTTAACTGAAGAGAAACGTCAAGTGTCAAGGCTCAGTTTGTTGTCAGCATGCTTCATACTCAGCTGCTACCTTACCATATTTTATTAGTGCTTAGGCAGAAATTGCACATCAAGCTGTTAGCACGCTCACCAGTTGTTCACCAAGTTTACTCACCCTTTGACCTTCTTTGCCAGGTGGACCTTGGGGACCCTCCAGCAAACCCTGAAAATGCAAACATTAAACAATTATAACATTCAGAGCTATTTTCATCCTCTACTTTTCTACAGAAATAAGACTAGTCCAGAGACCCAGATGGCAAGAAAAGGCATTTATTTCATGTAATAAAAATTGGCTACTTCTAACAATTCCTTCGAAGTAATATTAAGACACAAGAAAAACCACAAAAAATAATTATTAATCACATTTCATCCTATAAAGGCTGTACCTTTTGGAAAAGATGAGATAAGTCAGCATTAATTAAGCACAGTTATATTTAACTACAATATAATTGAAAAGTGATTTATCTTGTTAGGAGGACACAAAAAAATTACTAAAAAGTGAAAGACAACTTACTCTACAACTCAAATTCTAATATAGGCACTGGAGCTGGAGGGAAAGGCAGGGAAAAGGAACTAAATATAACAGAAGGCTTTATGCACACTAGATCCTAAGAACCAGCCCTGTGCTGCTTCCTCGGCATATCTGGTTTGGCTTTTCAAAACACTTTAGTGCCTCTTTTCCCTCTCTCTCTCTCTCCTGAACAGGCACTGGAGCTTTGAGTGTTTTGAATATATCCTTGAATTGTGATCCTTCCTTCTGAACTCTGCCTTTTTCAGTCAGAGATCAAATCACAGACCAGTTCTGACGCTTTGGAGCTTTAATTTTATATCTGATTAATGCACAATATAATCATAAAACCTTCAAATAACATCTCAGAACAACTCAGAATAGTCATTCCCCCACTCCTCCTTTACTTCATGAGTCACCTTGGAACACAATTAAAAAATTACTTTGAGGAAGCAATCCAATTTCCATTACAGCAACAAGAAATGTGAAATCATTTTCAACGTAATCAACAAAGAATATGTAACAGTTCTGCATTGTATAATTAATTTTTAAAAAGCCTTGTGTGTTATACTGCATATTCTTACAGGGTGTCACAAAATTAAAGAACTTACATTTTGTTTATTTAAGAATTTGAAATATTTAAATTTTAAAATCTTTAAAATTACTCAGACTTGTGTATTGCTTCAGCATGATTTATATCATTGGTCAAATTCAAACGCCTTACTTAGAATCAATTACACATATTTATTGACCCAATAAGGGTGAACTGAGGTGCTCTGACAATCATGATTTTAAAAAGTAGCCAGATTTCTGGAAATGAATTAAAGAAGTTCGTTTATAGTCTCTAATTCCCAGTATAAACTTAGGACAAGTGAATAGGCATTCCAAAGCTGCTAGCTTATACATTTTCAAATAATGTTTTAAGTTGATTAGAATGTAGTCTGACTTCAATTTTAAAAAGAAGTGGTCACTTCAAGAGCTTTTCCATTTCTATAATTTCTCCACTTTTGAACGCTGAAGCTAAAAATATACCTCAGACAGTATTTCACAATGGGATATTTATCCTATAATTTCAGTTTATAATGTAAACAGGATAAGGCATAGGATCTTTTACACAGCTGATGCACACCATTTCCATCTTTCACTATAAGTTTATGGAACTCAAATATGCATGAGAATGTTGTGTCCAGCAAATAATATCATGGTAAGTCGATTACAGTGCAAGTTATGTAGCATATACATACACAAACTCATAAAGCAGCATGTCAATGTGACCTCTGTAAAGCTTCTTTACTTTCTCATCTAGGTAGTGTGGAATTTGCAGTGTTCTGTCTAACTGTTAAGAATATTCTAATTCTGTAAAAAAATTCTGGGAATTCAGGAAGAGGTGGAATTTTGTTTTGTTAATTTTTCATTTTAGTGACAACTTTATGTAAGGCAATGAGATGAAAACCTGTAATGCCAGTTTTATGGGGGAGGAAATACTTAGCCTCACATATCTGTACAATAAGGCTCCAAGGGGACAAGAATTACACAAGAATGTAACTGCACAATAGTGATAATTAATAGCCAACATTTTTATCCAAGGAGTACTTTTATTCTTTTTCTTCTTTCTACAATATTATTGTCAAGAAAAAGGAACCAGATAAGGAGATTTATCTTCAAGGAAAGGGAGGAGAGCTGTGTACAATTGGTAACTAGGCAGGGAGGACTCCCCTGTACAAGGAGCCACATCCTGATATTGAAACTGAGGTAAAAGTTCACACCAACTTCAGTAGGATCTTCCGTTTAAAAAGTGATAGAACAACATGGGCCATGTTAACTAACACAGCTCTAAAACTGTAGTAACTTGGCCAAAGTAATGACTTAGTAATTCTATCTCTGCTCAACATTCACTGAGAGAGCTCATAGAAAAATAACTGCAGAAGAAACCTGCAGGAGAAATGAAAAAGAAACTTTCTACAGTGAATTCTGTCTAAACAGATGAATAAAATATCTGCCATTGAACTCCTATAGAACTTGGCAATGAATATAAGTACATTTTGTAGGAAGGCAGACTAAAGTCACATTCCTTCTACTTAGGCCACATTTCTATTTAATTTCTGGAGATCTTCCTTTGTAGATCAAAGATCAGATTTGACTCCCTCCAGCCATGGATAGCACAGCTGGTCAGAGGAGCCCACCACCACAGATAAAGGGATAGAATATAGGCTGAATATCCATACCTTTATCTATCTATCTATCTATCTATCTATCTATCTATCTATCTATCTATCTATCTATCTATCTATCTATCTATCTATCTAATCTATCTGCCTATCTATCTATGGTATATGGGTTATGCTATTGATTGTGTTCAAAACATTTATGTCAGAATCCAATCTATTCTTCAAGTACAAACTCCCCAGGTAAACAACAGCCAAAGCAACTAAGATCATAGAACCATACAATGGTTTGGGTTGGAAGGGATCTTTAAAGGTCATCTAGTCCAATCCTCCTGCAATGAGCAGGGACATCTTCAACTAGACCAGGGTTCTCCAAGTTCAATCAACCTGGACTTGAATGTTTACAGGATGGAGCATCCACCAGCTCTATGGGCAATCTGTTCCAGTATTTCATCATCCTCATTGTAAAAAAACCTCGTTATTATATCTAATCTAAATTGACCCACCTTCAGTTTAATAGCTCCTTCAGTTTTATCCCTTGTCCTGTCCCAACAGGCTCAGCTAAAGTCTTCCCCCACCTTTCTTATGGGTGCCCTTCAAGTACTGCAAGGCAATTGAAATCACTGTCACTCTGACACTTTTGAACTGGCAATACTTTTGAGCATGGCTATGGTGATGAGCAGAACAATGTCTAGGAACAGCATAAAGCACTGTGAGGTAGAAAATCACCTATTTGTCGGACATCAGGGTGGCAGGAAAATATGATGCATCCTTCAAGGTGACTTAATGCACATGGGATTTTCCTGACTCTTCCAGGCCACCTTTGATGCTGAAAGGTGGTAGCCTTCTACTCACTTTGTGGAACAGTGAATTAAAATAGCATATACAGTCTATAAAGCTTGTTCCTGTCATGGACCAAGCAAGCCCTTTGGAATAACATACCTGAAGGAGCTTGAGGAACATGAAGTGTAAATGTCTCAAACATTACCATGTAGCTTGGGGAAAATAAATGCTCACAAAATGTAGATGTTCCTAAGTGCAACTGAAACTTAGAAAATCCACCAGAGTAAGGGTGGCTATGAAGAGAGATGATATGTGATGCACTGATAGGCACAAGAGGGTTGCACAAAACCTTGAAAATGAAGAGCACAAACTTGTGAATCCCTTTATAAGAGGGAAACCATAAAGGGAAGTGATAAGGGAAAATATGTTCGTTAGAACATAGAATAGAAAAAGCAACCATACTATGAAGAACATGCAGACAGATATTTAAACTAAATACCATCAAAACTTAGTCTAAGCCTTAGTTGTGGGCAACTAGGAAGATAACAGGTTTAAAAAATACTGAGGTAGAATGAATTTTTAAAACAATTTGTATTGAAAATATCTGTAGGAATTAACATTTTAGTACTTTAACAGCTAATAATTTTTTGCAAGCATCAGGAGATAAAAACTAACAAGAATTATTTAACTTGAGACAGTAGAAGAAAAATACTTCAGGAAGTTACAGCAAAGTCAGTAAATAGTTAAGCTGTTTTAAGTTCCAAAAGCCGTTAATTTATCATGTATGAGTGTGGAGCTACCAGAACCACTTTGTGTAGAAGGGCTAAAATCCTGTAAAGTGACTCTGCAGGTACAAAAGCATTTTTAAATACCTGATACATCACAACAAGCAACTGCAGAGACATGGTGGATGCATAGTTCATAAATTTAATAACTAATTTAATAAGAGAAAGCGCCTAAGAACATGCTCTCAAAAAAAACGAAGTTTTTATCTTGACTCCATGGTGAAACAAAGAATGTTACAAATAGAAAGAAAAAACTCCACATGAAGTGGAATAGTGAGGTTACTTAAAGCTGTTATTTGTGTTACTTCTCACAGGAGATTATGGTTGATGCCAAGAGAGCAAAATATCAGACAAGTACATCAATTTTTGGGATTCTGAAAGCTGATAGTTTTTGAAGCAGAAGGGTAGACAGCTGCCTTATGTTCTTGTAGGTAGTGTTGCTGGAATACATTCTGAGCTGGAATACATTTCCTTCTCAACACAAATTAAATATAATACAAATGTTAGCAATAATTATGCAGGTCTAATGAAGGCACAAAAATGATTTCATTTATTGACTGGCTTGTGTGTTCTATGCACAAGCTATCTTCATCCAGTTTTTCCTCGCTATGAATTCCAGCAAACACATGACTAAACTTTTGCAGAATAAGTGCTATAAGACATGGAGAAAACATAGGTAATTTAGTGAGATGAGCTAAACAAAGACAGAGAGAAAGTCTAAATTAGGTATGCAGAAATTCCTTGTGATAATGGAGATTAGGTAATTTTTAAATAATTTGAATATACAAGCTTTTATAATGATAAAACTTGCTACTTCAGAAAGACCCAGCTGTAACAGATATGATTTTGTCAAGCAATTTCAAAACACTATGTTGACACACAGAAAGGTATAGTTCCACTAATACATCACTGCTGAAACCTTTGTAGAAGCAAACTGGGAGGCAGTTTCCATTGCAAGCAATTGATGTAGTTCTTTAAAGCACAGTCCTTGCCAGGATAAAGAAAAGCCATCACATTGTTGAATTACATTTTCAATCATCCCTTCTGTAAACTCCACAAGCAGAGCAGCACAGAATCACAGAAATCAGGAGACAGGTAAAAAGTGACCGCAGATTTCCAAATTTCTGACATAACGCAATGGGTGGTCACAGTGAGGAACTGCAGCCTGGCTGACTCGAAGAGCACTCACCAACTACCCAAATACTGCCTGTGGGACAGATGGTACTGCTGGGGCTGCACTGATGCAAGCATGGCACAGCACCCCAGACAGGATGCAACAAGATGCAGTTCAATAGATCTTACAGGAATATGCTTAATCTGCAGGTGTTTGTAGAGAACAAGTTCTACGTGCAGATCACTGTGATCCTTCTACCCTATTTCGAGAATATTTTCGTCTTTGGCCTGTTTGTACCGTACTGAGAGTAAATGAATGGCTTCCTCTCAAGTAAAAACAGATTATTTCACTCAGCAAGCAAAGGAACTGAAATATGAATAACTTCCCACCAGTCAAGATTGTCAAAGTGTTGGTTTCTCAGATATCTTCAAGTCATTTTACTTGCTGCAATTGTGATGCTGCCTTACCTTGAACCCCAAAGAGAAGGATGAGGAAGGTGGAGACCCTAAAATACAATTACCATGGTTTCCTCTTCTTGTCCAAAATACTGTCCATCACCACCCACACGGAAGCCCACAGAGCTTGCAGACACGCCTCACTGTTACAAATATGTTACAATGGGAAAAATGGCACAGGAAAATCACAGAAGGATGACTAATTTCCCATTGTATTAACATTTATGAGGGAAATCAGACTACCTCTATCTTAAGCATTTCCAAATATGACCTAATCTCAGTCACATCCATGCTGAGGTACCTTGAGGCAGCAAGTGAAAAGATTTGTACACCTCCTCAGCCCCTTAAAGTTTCTGCAGTGACCACACTCTTTTGCTGTTACACCACTCTTCTTTCTAAACTACTTTCAATCCCTTTGCTTATACAGAAAAGCAGGCAGCAGGGATTTAGCAGAAGTATTTTAGTCTTCCAGAAAACATGGTAAGCTACATTTGTTACTGGAGCAAACAGAAAATGTGCTCCTCACTCACGTCATTTTCTTTGCGTTTGGCCATTTTTTTAGCTCTCTTTGTTAACTTACCTTGAAATGTACTTTCCTTCAGAGACAATCATTTGAAAGGGAAATTGGAAGGCTAATTTCACAGAAGTTTACATTCATGAACCTAGTACTTCTAATAAACATGGGTTTATTTGCTAGGCAGAAAAAGTATAATTAAAATTCTGAGGAGTAAATCAAAATTATTCATTACATTGATGTCTACTGCATATGGGAAAATTTTAAAATCATTATTCTAATGAAGGACATATAAATCACATTCATGCCAATTTATCTGAGTAAGAATTTTTGAAAAACATATTTACTGTAAGGTTAAGACTTCAATCTTCACTTGTGCCTTCAGTATCAGTATAACTGCATAAAGGAGAAAAAAAACACACTGGAACTGTTAAGTCATCTTCTATTTAAACAAAGAGGTAATCTTAATAGTACCTGCTCCCATAACTAAGAGGTGCTTTTTGAAGAAGAGAATATTTGGAAGTTATACTGTGGAAGTTAAGCAATCGCTACATTTGATAAAAAACAACTTAACAGTTTTAGTATTTTCAGGGAATTAATACACATCCATTAAAAAAGCTCCAATAGATAAAATTCAGATTTCCCTTAAAGCATATGTATGAAAAGAAGAAATTTAGAATGAAAATGTAATTAATTTGTAGTCTTTGCTTTCTTTAGTTATATAGGATTACTTTCCTTTATGTCATTACTTGGAAAGAAAGTTAAGGTAGTATTTGAGCTGCTTACAACTGGAGAGTGTGTCCCCATTTCTTTAGCTTCACGTGAATAACTGAGGAGAAAGCTGTGCAATCTGTAGCTGATGTTTGTTTAGAAAGAGGAGAGCCAAAAGTTACAGTGGAGCTTGCCCAGACCTGAATCTGCAACTTCCTCCCACAGCCGCCTCCACAGAGCACTTGTGCACCAGCTTCCTTGGGATCGATTTAACCAGACCTAGGAGCCAACATTCCAAGTATCTGTTTAGTAAGCAAGTCCTGGGGACTTCTGTCTGTGACCGACTTAAGCCTTGGCTTCTGAGTAAACACTTGGTGCCATCTGGATGACTATTTTATAACTCCTGAAAGGGATAGGTTCGCAGGAACGTATGGACGGACGCTCATTTTCCTCAGGAACTAAAAGCAGCGTATCGAGTGTCGAGAGGAATAGTTATCATATATTTTACAAGAGATGGCTGTGCTACCTTCCCTCACCTGTCACTCTTCTGACTCGGCACGCACAGGCTTAAGCTGGGATACCAGAGGGGGCAAGCTGCAGAGCCAGCTGTGACCCTGCAGAGTGCAGCCCCCGGCTTCTGCTGCTAAATCCCAACAAAACCACACTGCAGAGCAGTACAATCCCTCCTTTTTACTCTCTGAAGGTTCATCAGCTACAGTGCAGTTTATCAGGGAACTTAGGCTTTAAACATCCCCCATATTGCTGCATAAAGTGGACATAATAAAGGAAAAAAATTTCAAAATATAATCACAGCATTTATTCATAAGACACCTGAAAAGTACGAAGAGACATTGACTACTTAGAGAGCAATTCAGAACACAGCAGAGAAATTAGAGGCAGTATAAAGAAAGCCTGAGAATGAATCATGATTTCGGACTACTCCCATAAAACTACCACCATAACTGAGAAGAAAAAATAGATACATATATCTGGACCCGGGGAGTGTTAACTGGCTCATAGAAACACAGGAAAACTTTACATTCTTAATAACAGGGCTCAAATATACACGTATATATGCCACATTTACAATGAAATGTATTTGCATGAATTATGCCCGAGTCAAACAAATATACATAGAACTACTGAAATTGCTCATTTATTAGGGTTCTATGTAAATCCTATACAATTTATAACATATTTCTCCTTACAGCTTAGTATATTTTGCATTACAATGCTGTTTTTTTCTCTAATTCTTCATGCATGATTGATGAAATTGTATTATCAAGACTTACATATGTGCCTTAGATAAATGCACAGAAACACATGGAATTCTAATCCCATCTCCTTCTGAATTCTCTGCTATTGCTACAAGTGAGAAGTTTTGTTAAATGTTCATGTTGTTAAGATTTCAGTGTGAAAATTCCTGTTAACTCACATCAAACAGGAAGATCCAGAGCTCTAATTTATTTTTCAGATGCACTTTCTGAGCTATGAAATTTTAATTTCAAACTCATAAAATAATTTTTGCATCTTAAAAAACAGTGCTATTGTTTCTACTGTTTTGCAGTTAGGCATATGCTCATCTACCTAATAGGTTGTTACAGCTCTTGAGTATTTATGAATTCTGCCATACATACTGCCTTGAAGCTTCCCTCATTCCATGCTATAAGGGCTATATCTGTTAGTTGAACACTTAAAAATGCATTTTTCCCCTCCAAGTATCAATCCTTTCATTCTCTTCTATACTCTCTCATGTTTCCCTGTTTCTCATGCTTCTCAGCCATGTGGGATTTCCTGCTCATCAAGGTTGCACAAACACTTTTAGACACAGAGCCACCAACATCTTTTAGAATTTTGCAGGTGCCAAAAGCACAGACAAAAAAACCCCCACGAATTTCTACTGCATGCTGTTACATACTTGCGTAGATTAGCTACAGAGGAGAGCTAACTCTCCCTGGACCAACCAGCTCCTGCAGTGAAGCAGTCTCAGTCTTTTGCTACCTTCACACTCCCTGTGCTAAGGATAAAAGCATGGTACCGCTCTGTGTATGGGGAGAATGTTCTGACCCTGAACACTACTGATGGTCTAGTTTACACTGAAATAAGAATATATGACAGACCTCATTCAGCTTACCACACTGATTATGATTTCTATGGAAACACACAGGAATGGAAAAGCTGCAGTAGAGATCTGTATAATGCCATCATTTATCACCTGCCTCTGTATGCAAGTGCACTGGGGAAGAAGGTCGATGACCCAGGCCCAGTTATTCAATTTGAGCAAAGCCTGGTCCCTTTTAATATCCCCTTCCTCCCTGTTCAAAACTCACTTAGTTTTAACAGAATGTCATCATTTTCACTCCTCTTCCCACCCTGCCCTCCAGCATAATAATTCTTTGATCTTTTAGATAAAAATAAATAATTTTCACATTAGAAAAAAAAATAAAAACTACTAGAAGCAGTATGACATTATGCCTACATCCCAAATGAATGGAACACTCTAAAACTTTAGCAGGACTCATAACTGAAGCACTTACATCATATTTTGGCTATAACAGCATGAATGGTTCTGACATAGTAAGTTCTCATTAAGTGACACATGAACTGTGATACTATCTGACTTACTATTTATTCACAGCAAGATATGACATCTTCCTTTTATGATTATACATTGTAAGAGTCACAACCACACAGAAGTCACACAAATAAAACCACTCTGAAAATTGAATTTTCCCCTAGCCACCATCACTCATGTAATTAATCTTCTTTTAGCTCTTGCCAAGAGAAACCTCCAACTATTTACAGTGGCAGAGAGAGAAAGCCTTCCTGCTGGGCCCTGTATTCCCACTCTGCTGTAATCTGTCTTCAAACTGCTAAAGCCATTCACACTCACTCTTATCTACATCAGTTACTAACATCCCTCTTAAAATTATGTCTGTTTTCCTAAAATTTAAATCTTTTCTTTTAAAAAGTGTAAAGACGACCATCAGTAAATGTACCAACACAGAGACACCTTGTTGTGCTGGAATCAATGAACTCAAACATTTGCACAGCATCCTGTAATCAAAGTAATGCAATTCTTTGACATCCATTTTATGAAATTGGATCACTTCAGATAGAGAAGGAATAAGTTCAGTCAATCTGAAAGCAGTGAGCCCTGGCAGCCAGGAGGAAAAAAGTGTCCTGGGGGGCATCAGTAAACAGCATTGAGGAGGGGATTGTCCTGCTCTGCTCTGAGCTGGGGCAGCCTCAACTTGAATATTGTGTGCAGTTTTGGGCACCACAATAGAAGAAAGATATTAAGTTCCTAGAGTGTCCAAATGTGGGCCACAAGGAGGAAGAAGGGCCTTGCAGGGAAGAGCAGCTGAGGGCACTGGGTCTGTTCAGCCTGGAGGAGACCGAGGGGAAACCTCAGTGCAGTTACACCTTCCTCATGAGAGGAAGAGGAGGGACAGGCACTGATCTCTTCTCTGTGGTGACAGTGACAAGATCCAAAGGGAATGGGCTAAAGTTGTGTCGGGGGAAGTTTAGTTTGGGTATCAGGAAAAGGCTCTTCACCCAGAGGGTGGCTGGGCACTGGAACAGGCTCCCCAGGGAAGGGATCACAGCCCCAAGCCTGGCAGAGTTCCAGAAGTGTTTGGACAATGCTCCCAGGCACATGGTGTGACTCTCTGGGATGGTTCTGTGCAGGGTAGGGAGTTGGACTTGAAGATCTTTGTGGGTCACTTCTAACTCAGGATATTCTCTGATTCTTAATATCATACTACTGACATCTGAGCATGATTCTTGGGAAAGAATCATGTGTCCATAGCTAAGTGTCCATAGCTGCAATTTCAGACAGTGAACACATTAAAAAAAGGGAATTAACATACCCAGGTACTTCTGTCATAACAGATGTACTATTTTTTCAATCATTTTCATAAAAAATTCTCAAAAAGACTGTTTTATGGTCTTAGAGCACACATAAAATAAATACCCCCAGGTTTTTTTTCCTATCTTATCTTCAGGCATGTTTGATTCCTATTTCAATGATCCATTCAAGACCTATAAGAATCTATCTAAAGCAAGATATATTCCAGTGCATCTACTACGGTAAAATTGCAGGTTACTAAAAATCTTTTAATAATATATTAATTCTTCAAACACACAGTTTGTATATTCAAGAACTAAAGGACATAAAAGGACCAGTTTACCTCTAGCAAGTCATGAACAGCAGAGTCACTGATCTTGGAACAAAACACTAACTTCTTCCCAGGAAATCAAGATAAAGGATATTATAATTCATAATCCAAAGAACAAGTAGTTTTAAACATGACAATTTAATTTTGACACCTTAAGAGAATAATTTATCTTTATTTTATGGGTCTCTACTACATCCTTCAATGTTTATAACATCTAATGGAGACTCAGCTACAGTGTTGGAAATTAAGTGAAGGAAAAGACAATGTATAATCATTTACTCTATGAGTGACAGTTTTTTGAAGTTTATTTAGGATTACATGGGTAATATGAATACTGTAGATGTGGCTCATAACACAGTCTGGGAGAAGAGCTATTCATGTTGTGAAACTACAGCCTGTGAATTTGGAAGTTTTTTATCTCTTTTTTTTTTTAATCTTATTTTTTATTTTTGCCACACTCTTTTGCATCATTTTGAATTGTTTTTGCCCAAATAGGCTATTCTGAATGAAAGGGCTTTTCATCTCAGCTCATGAGCAAAACCACTACAAACCACTAAAATTCAGACAGGATTTATTACTTTTATGAAGCATGTCTTGGAGAGTTTTGGGGACAATTTCTTCAGGCTTTGTACATGTTTGGGGCCTGGACCATTGCAAGGAAATTAAGAATGTTTTCCACTGTCCATACAGCAGTATTTAGCCAGAATGCAATACCCTAAAAACATTGATCATTTTTGCAAGCTTTTTACTGAAAAATTATTTTCCCTAAAAATAACAAGGGAATTCTTTCACTTGAAAAATTCTATACTGTTTATACACAGAAGAAACAAGATAATATCCCTGTTAGCTTTTGGGAGTAAACAAGATGTTTTAAACCTGCTTATTTTTTTATATTTACAGAATTCTCTTCACAAGTCATATAGAAAATACAGAGGCATTCTTAAGAAAGGGACTTGACTTTTAGGTTTATTAGTGGGAGCATTCACATTGCAGGTAAGTGAAAAACATGCAGCATTTCTTAGGGATTTTTTTTTGTCTATTTTTCTTTACATGTACTCACACTCAAGGCAGCTGGTCCGGGAGGTCCTGCATCTCCCTAGTTAAAACAGGAGAGGAAATATATCAACAACCTATTTAGTTATACATATTTAACCTCTAGACCTTTTAGAGAATATCCATCACTGCAGAAATTATTTCAGTACAATCATCAAATACGTTGATTATGAAAATATGCAAGTTAACGTGATATTCTTCTCCAGTAATGGCATAGATACAGACAGTTCACCACAGGTTAAAGGGAAAAAAAAAAAGCCAGGCCTCAACATAAATGAATCATAGCTTAAAAAAAGCAATCCTTCAAAGCACATTTCCATATGTCAAGTTACAAGCTGCAGCTTACATGCACAAGGTGGCCTCTGAAGCCAGTGTGACAGCTCACATATGTAAAGACATCTGATTGTAAATATTCACAGAATTAGGTCACTGAGGTACAAATCACACCTGAGACCTCCAGGTTTAGTTCATGAGAGCAAATTAGTGAACCCAGAGAGCAATTCAGGACACCAAATTTAGTCTCGTGCTCAGAACTCCTTTTAAAATTCATAGTGAGAAAAGATACTTTTTTTTTGCATTTACAGTAAGCCTGTACTCATGTTCTTTACAGTAAGCCTGTACTCATGTGCAACCCAAGTTGCACAAATGGCAGCAGTGGGTGTTTACCACACATGATTATGGCGATGAGTTCAAAACTAAGGAATATCATGCACACTCACATATACATACAAGTCAATAGATTTTAAAAGTACCTTTTCTCCTTTTGGACCAGCCACACCAGGACTACCAGGGTCACCTTTTAGTCCCTGGGCAAAAAAGAGAAATGCATATTTGTTGTCATCTGTGAAAAATGCTGTGACAAAACCCTCTAGCACTGTGAATCAGTATACACTAAACAAATAGGCCTTAACATTCTTTCATGTTATTAGTACTATCTTGAAATTCTTTATTTTCATTGTTTTGTGAACAAACATCTATCAAAAACCACGTGTGTCTTCAACACAATTAAATATACAAAACCAATATGCTTTATTGTGCCCCATTATGGTAAATAGTGAGTAGAAGTTCCTTAGCTGTCTTGCATGGCCAAAAAAAGATAGAATATTAGAGAGAGTGTTTGCACATTCACTTGGATGCTGCTAAAATTGCCAAAGAGGCAGAGGTAGACAGAGAACTACAGATTTTATGTTTCAAGTAGCAGTGCTGAACTGGTGAGCTCCAGGAAGGTACAGCTCAGAGCTGCTGCACATCTTCCAACACTCTCATTTTCACCAGTGTTCACAAAGGCAATTAGAGAAATAATCAATTTCCTTCATAGCTCCTTCTTTAGTTCTCCTTCAGGAGAAGCAAATAGTACTGCCTAGTCTTACACATACACAGCCATTTCACACATGTAGGATCAGAGTTGTTTGGGTTGGAAGGGACTTCTCAAGATCATCATCCTCCCCTGCAGCAGAGACATTGCCAACTGGATCAGGTTGCTGAGAGTCCTGTCCAACCCATTCATTAATGTTTGGAGGGATGGGGCACCTACAGCCTCTCTGAGAAACCTTTTCCAGTGTTCACCATTTTCACTGTAAAGTATTTCCTACTTACACCTAGTCTGAATCTACCTTCTACAATATCTCATATACAACTCTTCCATTAAGAAGTTCTCACCAGAAGCATCCAAAAAACACCCATAAATTATCTTTAGTACCCAGCACACAATCTGTTATCTTCTCCTTGAAACAAAATAAATGAAAAAATGAGAGGTTTCAAAATATGTCCAGCAAATTCAAGCCATTCTACAGCAATGAATGAACTTAATTCTCATGCTTGACCAACCTACCAGGAATTTTTTTTATTTAAGCCAAGAGATTTGTCTTGTGCCTTCCCTCTGAACATTGCTTCAGTGACATGTGTATATTGAAAGTCAGAGACACCTCTACAAGTTCAAAGATTTTACTTAGAAATGAAATGGTAACAATGTAGGCAGTACAAGACCCAGTCATAGTGAGATGCTCTTCAATTAGGCCGCCATCGTTATTATTCTGGAGGTTAAATAGGTCAAGCATAGAAAAGATTAATTTACATCTGAATTAGGGTTTACAAACTAAAGTTCTTCCTAGCTCCCTTTTTGTCCTTGCAAACTCTCTTCCTCAGTTTGCAATTATTAGGAAGATAGAGATAACTGGCACGAAAATGGTAACTAACATCTGTGCCTTGGTGGGTACAGAAACATGAAATCAGTGAGTGTTCTAAATACTGCGTATTTGTGCAACTTCACTTCCTGCTAAAATTACATTAATTCACCATCTGGAAGGAACATCATTTAGAACTATATGAGCATTTAAGTACCCACTTTGGATTAAATTTGTGGTTGTTGTAAATACCCCTGATTTAGCTTTGATTTGTTCTTTATTAAGCTTGCCAAATATGTAATAGTTAAATCAGAAGTAGTTTTGCTGTTTGAACTTAAAAAATGTAATAGGCAGATGGATTCAAAAACCAAGCCAAAAAATTGCTTTCTTTTTACAATCTGCATATTTATGACATAGCTTTAATATTGTCTGTTTGCTACATTTTACTTTCCACCTCCTTCTGAAAGACTGCATAAAACACAATCAATCCATATTCTTAAAACCATTTTAGGGATTTTTCAGGTATGCAAACTGTATGGATTATGTTCAAAATCAATACAAACAAATCAGCTGTGGAAGAATAGTTATGAGTTCAGGAATAAGCCCTTAGGCTGTATGTTTACAGAAGACAAAAGATAAGGCTAAAAAAAATCTGCAACTCACAGATGGTGACATATATCTGTGTGTCACTACTGAATAGAAAATGCAACTGCAGATGAAAGATGCTGAGCCTGAGCCATGCACTTTCAAACTGTGAACCTTGTTTTTTCCTAGTTGCTGTGTTTAAAGCTTTTAGTAGTGTTTCTGCAAGAGCACCTCAGTGAGGTGTGCAGTCTGACAGCTACTGCAGAGATGGTGACCACAGCAATTGACCTCAAATAAAAAGGACAAGGGGAAACTACATGTTTTACAAGAAACCTTACAGTGTTTGAAGGAGGATTTTTAAGGACCCAATGTCACAGACCCTACACATTTTGCCTACACATTATATATCCATTTAAAAATATTATAAACTTAATAAGTTCCAGATATAGTGAATGCTTGCAAAAAACACATCTGGGAATGCACCATGCCTGTTCTTCCCTACAGTCACCCTTTTGAAGCCCCTGAGGGGTTTAACTGCTGGCACACTGTCTCTGAAATGCCATAAGAAGTAAGAATTCCTGTGCCAAGTCAAATCTGTAGCCCCTTTTAGCACAGTACAGTAGGGTATCCTGTCTCTGGCAGAGACCAGAACAGGATGCTTCAGTGAAATGAATGTGGTTATCTAAACAGATACAATTTGGATGATTTTAGACCAAGCCTTAAGTTAGAAAAGCTCATTTTCTGCAATATTTTAGGAGAACAAGGTCAGCTTTGAAAACAAACAAATTTCTATTGATATAAGGATTCTGTTACCAGATTTGCCAGAAATTCAAGAAGAGATTAAAAATTCCAGGAGCTCTCATAACAGAGAGTAAATTAATTGGGTATTGAATTCCATCCCAGTCTAATTCTAGCTTTTTGGAACCAATATAATAATAGACATTTATGAGTTCATGAACAGTCTTCAGTTGATGCATTTTCTTCTCTAAAAGGACTACAGCTTAGTCTCTTTAAAGGTCATGATTAACTTACATTATGGTTCCTGTATGGAAACCAAAATGTAAAGTAAGCACCAGAATATGTATGTACAAGGCCAATTCAAAGCTAACAAGATTACAATACTGGAAATAGCATAAATGAATGTAAATATATGTTCTATATACATATATAAACGAGATTGATAACTGTAATACAATTACAAACCAACAGAGAAATTACTGGAACAAGTATATCACAAATACCAGTAAGGGTGTGAATTGAGGTCAGTGAGGGAAAGATTAAATTAGAGGATGTTTTTGCTTGGAAGGGATGACAATGGTATTTCTTCTGGTGGAATGAATGACAAACAGATAAAACAGGTCAAACATACTACCAGCTGACAGTAGGTACTCTTCTCAATGAAAAATTGCAAAGATCATCCAGACCCTAACCAGAAGACTCCAGCAGCTCCCTGCAGGAGCCAGACGTGAGCTACTGGAATTGCGCCTGTTTGTACAACATAAATGGTGCTGCACACATGTGGCAATGGAAAATGCAGTCAGAATCCAATAATATTTTCAGGAGGTTTTCAACTCTAAAAGATGTCTTTTGAGGGAAAATATAATTTGTTATTTTCAATTCCATGGCCTTCATTAGAGTAATCTGGTTCAATGCCAAATCAGGTTGAAATCTCCTAGAACAATAGATATTATTTAATGTACTGGAAATAAAGTACACAATGCAACACTCTAACTAACAATGTGCAACTACATTATTAGAGCTCAGATCAGTTATCTCTGCTGAGTAATAGAACTTGGAAACACTCTAACCACTGTATTTTCTTCACAGAACAGCCTTAAATCTAAGTTAAGAACAGCTTAAAAGTCAGCTATACAATGCCAATCATCACAGCAACGTATATGCTGGGATAACTTTTCTAGACTAGTAAAATGTTTTCATAGCTCCAAATAATATACATTTTTCAGTTTATGTCTCAGTTACTTTTAAATACTGCCATTGATCTTTTCTTATTAATGGAATTCTAAAAATTCAAATTGGGACATTACTGGAATTTATTGGATCCTAAATTAAATCTGCTATCTCCTAGTACTTTTGTTCCTAATAGAATTCACAGTCTCTAGATATAAACAAATATGACCACCAACTTCCCCTTTTCAAGCATTAGGATTATTTCCTTCCTATTCAGGTATTTCCTTGCAATGGTAAGAGAGTTCAAGATTAGACAGACAGGCCCTGAGGGTGAAGGCAAACAACTACTGCTATTATATCAAGATGCAGAATGCCTTTAAAAATGATCATACTTCTGATTACCTTATCCCACAAGTATCAAAATAAAAAGGTGTATTATGTTTTTCATCTTTCCATTGAAAACCTGGGATTCTTTTATCGCTTACTGAACTTAAGAGGTCCATGCTCTGACATCAGGCATGTAAAGAACAAAATTCTATATAGGACTGTTTTAGAAAAGTCACTTATGGTATTACCTCCCTCAGCAAAAGAAATAAAAATAACTAGTTAAACATTTGGTTTAATATATATACTAGATTTTGAGACTGATTTTATTTTTTTCTCACTTTCAAGAAAGACACTATTCCTCTACCATCTATGCATGACACATGCTGACAGATATGATAAAACTTGCTGTTTTAACTTACTTTTGCTGAAGGATTTAATTTATGTCAGAAAATAGTAATTGGCAGTTTCCCATGGCATTCATTCCTACCTGAACCAGTGATCAAGAAAACTACATGGTTTAAAATGAGTCTAAAAGTTTCAGTGATAAAGATTTTCTTTTCACTTCAGATCAACAGGCAGACATATGGATATAACAGAGAACATATTCTACAGATAGTTTCATGGATATTTATATTGCAAATTTGTCCTTATTCCACACAGGCTATGAGTGATTTATCAAGTTTTTTTCAGTTAGTATGTCTATGAAGTTTTATTTGTTACAGTGATACAAATGACAGCATTATTATAGAATCACAGAATCATTATCTTGGAAAAGACTTCCAATACCATGGAGTCCAACCTTTCACTTTGTCAACTAGACGAGACAATTAATAACTCCTCAGTTACAAAAGCAGACAGGTCTCACATCCAACTGTAAAATAAAATATCCAAAAGAATGGTGAAAAGAAACTACATAAAAAAATTACAGAATTTTAGTAGCAGTAACATGGCACTTGAGTTTAACATCAAGTAGCTAAAAGAGTCTCAAGGGATGAGAGAGATACTATTCAAGTAAACTGGTTGTTCATCCTAGAAAAGCAAATACCTGCTTAGGGCCATGGACATGTACTACAGGAGGACTATATTAGTAATATATTAAGTTATTTATAACTACTCCTTAAGAAACTAAAAACAATGGCAACCACATTAGTAGTATTTATAGCAATTATTCATGTTGTCAGATGGTTTTTGAATAATGTCCCAGGCTGGGACACAGCATTGTAGAACTTGGCTCAGATTACTGGAGAGATAAACTGGGAGCTGTGCAGAACAGTTAAACATATTCACAGTTCCCACTTGAAACCCGGTTCTCAATGAGATTAACTGAGCCATTTAGCACAACAAGTGAGAGAAGAGAAAATTAAAACTTTCTAGGTATATCATCACTACAGCCTAGTCTCCAAACCAGGTCTGGCTTTCCCTCTGTCATACTACTTCTTTCTAGCAAGAACTTTCTAGCAAGAACTTTCTAGCAAGAACTTTCTGTACAGCTAAGAAAACACAAGTTAGCAACAACAAGCAAAAGTTTTCTGTGACACTTTTCTGATTTTGATTAAAATACATTCAAATATGTTTCTACCATTTGTTCAAGATAAAATGTTCAGTCATCATCTTCAAGTTCTTGTGAGGATGGAAACCCTCACTCCCCCAGGCAGAGACAACACCTGCCAGAAGGCAATGCCACTAGCTGGAAGTGTTTTCAGGCTGTTTTTATACTGCACTGCAGATTACACCAGGGTAAGTAGATGAACTTGATTGTTGCAGAAATATCAGATGTTACATTTCTGCTTGCAGAACAAGTTAGAAAGACACTAATAGAAACCAAGAGTCAATGATACATAGTCCTGTATATTTAAGGACTGATATCTCTATGCAGAGTGATAACTGAGTTCAAAGCATTTTATCTAAGTGTTGCTGAAACAGAATTATATGGGGATTCAAACAATAAAATGTTATACTGTCATGTGCAGTTTTACTTCTGTTTTAATGTTTTAATGACAGTTCCCATAATGATAATAATCTACCATTTATTGACACATAGCAAACAGTTCAGTGTTAATTTAGAAATATAAATGTTCAGTATTTTTCACTTTCGTGATGCCACTATGTTAAATATGTCCTAGAGTTAATGAGATACTTGGTATACCTTACTCTTCCTAAAAGGTTGATGGAACAAGATCTCATGTAGTAAAGAAGATCATGTAAGACCAACACACAAATGTCACCAGAGCTATGGAAAGAAACACAGATGTGTTTTTTCCATGCTGTCAGCATATATGTATGCATGAGAGAAGTATACAGTTCACCTTTACAGACAGACAGGCTACAAGAGAATACCTCTTCAAATACCTAAATGTAGTTTCAGCTTAGTACACGGTGTATGTTCTCACATGAAGGACATCCACTATTACTTAAAAATAACCTGATTTACCCAGCATTAAATTATAGTTACCCAAAACAGGAAAAAAAATTATGGTTATAGTGTGCTCAGAAAACCAGGTGATGTAAAAAGTGTGATAATTTTGTGGCCTGTGTTACTACATTTTCAGTGCCCTAGCTAGGCTGCCATAGTGTTTTCGTGTTAAATGCTGACACTTTTATTCTTTTGGAAAAGGTCCTTAAAAAGTATTGCTGAATGTTTTTTCCAAGTCCTGTGTCTGGATTCTAGTCCTAATGCCAGTCATTCCCCATCTGGCTGATGCTCTCTGCCTTCAACAGCAATGCTTTGCAGCTGGAGAGCCAAGAGTATTCAGCATTAAAATCTGAAGCCAGGGTAACCCCCATCAAGGTCAATAAGGAGAAGGATGGGAAGACGGTATAAAGCAAAGAGCTTGCTTGACTTTATTATTATGGTTTTTTTAATCTTGTTTTTTGAAATCATGATGGTTGTCTAATTTTGCATTTCACTGAAAAAAAACCACACTTGATTTTTTGCCCTCTCATCTTAGTTTCGCATATACAAAAATAAATAAAAAATTTAAAATAGGTAAAAGTATGGTTTACTTTATAATCATGCTTATAGTGTAGGCTCAGGTTCAAATTTGAACATGAACTCAATCATCGGGATTATTCAGTAGTTTTAGATACAGATTTATGCTACCTTAAATATGGTCCAATTAACTAAGTAGGCAGTGAAAGAAAAATAGATTTTGATTCTATCCCAAGACATACATGGCACAGTGAGTGACAAACAGATGAATGGCAAACAGCTTGTGTATTTTCTCTTTCAGAAACCAAAACTCCCAAATCATAGCTTTACCCTGCCTCCAAAAATATCTTCTTTTCCAGTAGATTATCTAACATTCTCATCTATATTATGTTTAATCCTCATGCTTGCTTTAGTTGAGTCGTGAGCAGAAACATCACTGAACCCACCAGATCCTTATCCACAGCCCTTCTTACATGAACTTCTTACTAAGAACTCCTATGTCACATGAATGCATTTCTTCTTCCCTTACTGTCTTGTGGATGTTAACTCTCCAGGAATATACACTTTCTAAATCCATCACTCTTCTTACATGATGTCTGAATTACATTTTTTAACCATCCACCCAGAAGCTTGTAACTTGACCATTTCATTATTGTTCCATTTACCTCCGTTCCAGGAAGGCCTTCCGGTCCTGGTTCTCCTTTATCTCCTTTTTCACCCTAAAAGAATTAATATTTATTTTATTAGATATACTTATGGTAAATACTAACCCATGATGCTTTTTAACAGGAAAAAGATTTTACCATTCTGGTCTGTTCTACATGTACATTGTTGGATGCACAAACATAACTATTTCTTACATTCCAACAGAAATTCTTTCCAAATACATGTCCCTGAAAATTGTCTAGCACTCCGATAGTTTGCTCATGAAACACTGACTACAAAACACAATGACCTTTGTAGAATAGATTAAAGAATTCAGTTCCATATTAAGTCTAACAGCCATGTTATTCTAGTTAAGACACATTTCATCAAAGTGAATAAAACACACCTTCTAAAGCATAATTTAAGATATAATACCTTCCAGAAGCAACAAGTCTAAAGAGCTCTATAATAGCATCTCCGTCCCTCAAATGAAGTTTGTCAAATCAAAATAAGTAATCATAAAGTAATAATTCTGATAGAAGTGTGAGGATTGACTTAATTAGAGTCCAAGCTCTTCATATAAACCAAAGAAAACAAAGAGCTCTTCATCGAATTTCCATTATCTCCAGGGGACTACATTTGTCTGAGCAGAACCTATTCATTATATCAGAATCATCTTCGTAATTCTGTTAGGTAAATGGCATTGAGCTGAGATCATTCAGCTAACTCCATTTGTGACACAGCCCTGATTCAGAGCTGTTTCTCCCCTGGTAATGACAGAGGGCATTTCATCTAATAATCAGTTTTGCAAAATGAGTTTGTATGAGCTTTGTCAAACAACTGAAGCCTACTAACAAATTTGCAGCAGCAAACTGTGAATTTAATAATCCCACTGCCAAGATGGCTTTGCCCGTTCACTTTTTCCATTTTAATACATCTTGATAAGAAACTTTATGCTACACCTTAGCTTGAATCATACAGTTAAGGTTTTCCTTCAAGTATTCCCATTTTTACTGGTCAAAAAAATAACCAAAACAACCCACACCAGATAAATCAATGTATTTACTGTAAAGTTCAAATGACGCAGAACAGTTACAGGAACTTAACACTTATTATTTAGTATGTTTAAACCATAGAGTCGTTTTTGTTCTATGGATTAAGATGCTAGTTGAGACGCTGTAATTTTCTTTCACTGTCAGTTTAAAAAAAAAAACCCAGTTGAAATCCCAGGCGTACTGTTCTTTTTAAATAGCTCACTTAAACTTTTAGAACTGCAAGAATGACATTTTACTTTTCATCACTGTGACATACTGAACATTTAATACTGCTTTCAGGATATTTCAACTAGTATGAGTTACACTGCTACAATCTTGTAACAGTTATAAAGGTACATTCATATATTTGACATAATATCTCCTTATCTGAATATATTTCTAGAAGATTTACAAATCATTCCAATTTATGGTGCAGTTTTTTTTCTTCTATGGCTTGTGCCACTGTTTTCACACTTTAAGAAAAAATGATGCAAATATGTACAGATTTGCTTCAGAAGTAGAAGCATCCTGCAAATGCCTTGATGTATAGGTAGAAACCTAAGGTAAAAGTATCTTGTCATAATTTGTTATGTAACATCTACATTGCCATAAGAAGATAAACAGAGTGCCTAACTAAAAGATGCCTGTCCCCTCACCCTCACTTATCATTTGCCTTGCTGGGAGATGAGCAGTACGTGCTGGTGATCGTGCCTTTTCCTCTCCAGCAGGCACACGGTAACTTCAAAATGCTGCCAGGCAGCTCTAGACACATACAAGTGTGGCTGGAGGATGCAGGGAAGAAAGAAATCCCCCCACTCCTTATGATTTACATGATATTTGGATTTAAGATGTTTCTAGGTTTCTTTGACAAACTGATAAAAAGCGCCCCCTGTTAATGAGCCTTGGACCTCTGCAGAGCCCCTGGCTTTCTGCCAGGTATGCAACTCCACTATGAACATATTCTGATTTTTTAATGGAGTACATGATTTGTGCTTGCCAAGCCTGTCTGTGTTCTCTGTGAAGCCAGAATTCAAACCAAACAGAGGTCCAATTTTTACAATTTATTCTCACAAGAACGGAGCCAAGTCATGCTCATTTCTGTCTTTATGAAGCACACTATACTGCATAATTAATAGCTTCAAATCTAGCCAATTTGCAGAGTCGCTGAAGCCACTCTGCTGTGTAGAGGAGGCTGTTAATAATCAACATTGTGGCTTTGTGGCAATGTACCTTATAGATTAACAAAAAGAGAGAAAAATGAGTTAATGTCGCTTTATATGAAGGGCTCCTGCCTGCTTATACTGCATTCAGATGACACAACTAAAAACTATTTTTCAGAAAAACAGAATGACAAAACTCTGAAAGTGTCAAGCCTTTTTTATTAGTTAACTAAAACTAACCTGATGTAACACTGAATTATTAGTATTTCTTTGGGTAGATTTTGCATTCCATTACCCTGATGGAACAAGCTGGTGGGTTTGCTTCAGAATAACTGCTGGGAGGGATTCAGTCTGCTGTGTGTAACAGTGGATGCACTGAATTCAGTGACAGCATTCTTTAATTAGGGCCAGGGGTATATCCACAGCCTCTGCAAGATGACAGTACCAGCCTCCAACTCATTTGTCCACTTTACAATTGTCTCATTTTCCTTGCATGCTATTTCCCCCATGTTAGAATGGCAAAGTAATATATTCGGAAATACAATATATTAATATCCAAAAGTTGAACTAAAAAGATAAAAATTTTTTTCTGCAACACTGCCCTGTTAATAATACAAATTAGGAATTCCTGGTAGTAGTTTTTGGAACAATTTTAAAGCGTCATTGTTAACACTTGCTGAATTACTTTCCAAAGTACACAAGCTATATAGTACCACTAACTCAGTGTGGATGCTTTATAATTTTTAACCTCTGCAACTCCATGATTTTACCTACATATCTTTAAGACAGTTATGACTTGTTAGTTTTTCAATACTTTTTTCTGTTATGCTACAGCTCTGTCTCAGCAGAATGCTCTACAATAATTTTAGTTTCTTGTGACCACTTCTCCATAGCTTCTTTTAGGGATCTCAGCTAATAATAATGCTTATTGATTTTTCTTGAGTAATTTATGGATTTAAAAAATCTATACCTTCAGCTGAAAAAACACAACCTTTGTTTCTTTCTGATTTTCTGATAGATCTGGGGTTACGAAGAGCTCCATTGTAATAATATTCTTACTGCCTGAGTTGTAAATCTTCCACAGAATATGGGATAGTATGCTTTAGGAAACTGATAATACACAGGGTGAAGCACCTCAGGACTGCTGAGAGACTGTACCATTTAAAAGGAGTGGAAAGCAAGGCAAACTAATGATTTTGACTCAGTTCAGACTGGGAGGTACTATGCAAGGAGACATAAGAGTGATCCCTGAAGCTCATTTCCAAACAGGCTGTAACTCTGTAGCACGTGAGACTATTTCCTAAGAAGGGTCAGAAGGAGACAGCATAATATATTGTGGAAATATACTTCTATTACTAAGGAAAAAAAAATCAACAGTGATGAGCAGGAAGGATGTCACCTCAAAGCCTGTGTCTTCCCAAGTCCAGATATTTGGGATACTCAGATAAAGCAATAAATCAGGTGATCACAAAGCTTTATGGAGATCAGGTAGCTCAGTAGATACACTTACCAAGAAACAATGACAAAAAACCTGCTGATTCCAAACTGTGCCATTGTTGTCTTGTGAAAGAGTCCTAAACAAGAGTTGTGCCTGAACATACTGGAGATTATGTCAGGAGAAAGGTTTTTCCTTCCTGTTTTTTTTTACATAGACTGAGCAATGCTGAAGATATTCACAATGACTAATTACTGCTTGGTGTCACATGTCACAGTCCTAAGCAAGCTCTAAGCATTTCTAACAGAGAGGCCATGTAAAGGCAAATTACCACCTCAACTAAAGGCAAAAACTAAGGCACAGAACAATCTGAATTTAGGCCAGCCCAAGGCTCCAAAGCTGCATCAATGAACTGCCTCACTCTGTCAGCAGGAATAACGCAGACATCCATTTTAATTCTTTGTAGAAAAACATTAAAATGCAAAATTATTTGGATCAATTAGATCAGTAAGCAAAGAGAAAAACAACCCAAAAATTCCCAACTCAAACTCCAAGTCCAACAGAAGTTTTAGTGTAGCACTCTCCAAATGGAGAAATCCAATGCACAAATAATAATAATCTCTGTAGCACTACTGTAGAAAAGTGTCTGGGTATTATCATGGATCAACATAGTGCATAGAAATCTGTAACACAAGATCATTTTTAAAGGGCTAAACTCCATTCTCCATTTGTCAAATCCAAGCTAGAAGACCCCCAATTATCCTGGATTACTTGTCACAGATGAGAAAAGTGAAAAATAACAGCTAGTTCAGGGCATCATATTTTCCTGCTCTTCTCCAAGCTACAATGACAGAAAGTGTGAAAAATAGGAGGAAAGAATGAACATAGGACATGCTGATGGATCTCAAATATGGGAAAAAAGTGCTATAAATGGGACATCAAGGTTTCCATACTGATAATACAAATAATAGATTTCATTTGTAGCCAAATGGGGTGTGGAGGGTGGAATTTGATCTAAGATTAGAATGAATTTGCCTTAACTGCATATTTTGATGAGAATGCTCTAAGCAGTCTTGACGATATTCCATTGTATTTGTGTCTTCCTGTGGGTGAGGCAGATAAAAGCATGAACATTATTTCAGGATAATATTTCCTCCCAACCTCTCCTGGGTTCTGCTATGATCGCTCTCACTTGAAAAATGTGTCAAAGTCACATGTCAAAATAGTTTTAGCTTTTCTTAAGATGATGTCCTTTCTGAGTAGAGATTACAGTGTTTGCAGGTACATGTCTTAAGGAGTCAAAATTATCTTGTTTAACGAAGTCTCCTATTTTCATGAAGGTGTTGAAAGACAGACAAACATTAATACAAATGCCAACAATATACAGAATAACAATATGACTGAGTTGTTTGCTCTGTCCATGTGCCATTACTGCCAAAAACAGTGACTGAAAAGTGTGAGTTCAGAGATATAGAATAGCAAAATAAAAATTAAAACAAATAATACAGATAAAACAGGAGTACACCAATAAACACATTCTGAAGAGCTAGCAGTCTCTTTGGATTAAGGGACTGTACCCACATCCATTCAAGTAGCTTAGGCATACTTTCCTTTCTCACACATTCTTTATGAAAGTTCAACTCCCCCATTGCAACATCCACAAGCACTGATTTCTTAAACAGTCTGTTAATTCCAATGCATCCTGACAGCCAATGAAGTGTCCTCAGTCACAGTTTTATTAAAAACTTTTATAACATAGCCTACAGAACTATGATTAAGAACTAAACCTTAAAAAATGTCCAATTCTCTTATTTCACACCTAGAAAATGCCACCACCATGCAAGACTACTGGCAATGCTTTATTGAAAACACAAGTGAAGAGTCCTATGATCTCTCAACATGTTCCTTACAGAATCTCATCTTGGTTCTTATCTTCAGTGTAACCCTATCCTGTGGAAATCTAAGAGATTGCCTAAAATTCCCTAGTGCTGACCAGAGCCATTAAAGATTATTAATGATAGGAATACTAAAAGGGATTAAGATGTGCTGTGCTAAGTGGAAAAGATAAGATACACAGACCACTTTTTCATCTAAAAGACTTGTTAAGGTAAAAGAAACATAAAGACACAGCCTCATCCTTGTGGGTAATAGATATTAGCCAGCACAAAAAGAAAAAATACCGAGATTTTGGCTAACTCTTGCTTGCTACAATGCATGCAAAACTAATAACATTTAATTCTCACACTTAGTTTGTTTTTCAATAATAAATGTCCCAGCATAAANTAAATGTCCCAGCATAAACAATTAATGTCCAAATCATGCTTAAGATGCTCACAGTGGCTTTCCTTTCTGACACGTGAAATTTAGACACTGTGATTTGCAAACTTTGCTTTGTATGCTATCCTGCCATGGCTCATAGTAATGACCATTTCAATTTCTTTTTCTTTTAAACCTTTCCATATCAAGGAGAAAAATACTAACAAAATCAACAATCAAAACTCTACTCTTCATGATAATTGTTTGATCATCTTTTCTCAGAATAAGAAAAAATCTTAACCCAATATTAAAGTTTTACTCATAGAAATAAAAAAAAAAATTCAACCTAAAGCAGGAGCTATCTGAAAGCAGAGTTTCAGTCTCCCAGATAATATGTATTCTTAACATTCACTTGAATATATTAATACTCTCTTCAGAAAGTATCATCAATCAAGCAAAATGTGTTTATAAGGAAGAGTCACTAAGCTCTTTCATAGCAATCTTCATTTTCAAATCCTACTTGGTATTTCTGTGAAAAGGCTTTAGTGCCTGCAAACATCTGTCTAATATAACTCCCCAGAAAGCCCTAGAATATATTTTAAAAACTGAAAAAAAGTCATTCTGAATAGTAGTGGATATTCTATTCTTTACTCTCTCCATCTGGCTGAGTTCTACCATAAATTCTACACACAGAATATAATTCCAGTTTAAAAATTATACTGCATATAATTTATTGTGCTATACCTTTCCTCATAATACAAAACCAAAAAGCTTTCCTGTATTCAGTCAAAAAACTCATACATCTCTGCATCTTTCCATGCAGAGCTCATACAAGGAACACATGGTCCAGCCTTGCTTTCCTTCTACAGGGTCTCTGGCTAATCTCATCTGCAAATATAAAATCAACAATCATTTCTGTGAGTCATCAGTTACATCCAGACTTGACTCCTCGCCAAGATCATGTCTTAACTTTCCAGTACCTCATACCTAATCTATGTTTGAATTTTGTTTTAAATATTTCTTTCAACATTTTTAACTTGAGAAAGCGTCTTCTTTTTGTCACTGTAAAAGAAAAAACCTGATTCAGCAAGAACTGGAATTACCTTGAAATGAGTATCTCAGATACAATCCACATCCAGCCATAGACAAAATGTTTGTCATCCCTCTACACAGCTTCCACACTGATTCGGGGTATTTTCACAAATACTTCCTCATCCTGCTCTCACCAACCAATTAGAATTGTCATAGTTAAGACTCTGGTCATCATTTATCTTCTCCTTTGATGGTTCTCATGCACACATACTTAAATACCAGGATATCTAAGTGTAAAACTCCATGCACAACTTGGCATAGCAAGGTTTACACAAGGTCATACCATTTATTTCCATACCATAACCACTCCCTTCAACCCAATTTTTCTCTAGTGTTATAAACACAAAATCTGCACAATAGGTGTAGCATCATTTTTTGTATTATTTATTTTTTAATTAGCCAGTCAGGTCTGATTGTTTTGCAGGTATCCATCTGTATTAATTCTTACATTTTAGTTGTAATAACTCTTGTATTAAATAAATGGTCCACTTTGTCTTTGTACGTTGCCTAAAACAAAGGAACCATAATACGTCTCAATTTGCACAAATCCCTGAGCTATTACGGTTTTGTTCTTACATAGCTCAAGAACAAAACTAATAGCTCAATTTAGCTCTGAGTATCTCTCACTGATCTTCCCAGTAATTTTAAGCTTAAGTATCTTGTGTATCTATCAATAGATTAAAATCTCAAAAGAAAAAACTGTCTCATTTTACTGAGCAGATTATTTTTCCATTTCTTAAGTAAATACTAGAAACGGATTTGACTTGCAGCTACAATTGTTTAAATTCTATCTGCCTTTTAGTGGGGAGGTTTCTGTTTATACCGGGTTGGTGTTAGTGTTGAATGAAGCTTTTTCCGTAGGAGGAATAAACTAGTTTCTTTTCAGGGCTTGTCTCCTAAGGCAACCGAAAGCCAATCTGTTCTTGACATCAGCTGACAAATAGTATTGCTTTCACAGAATGTAGTATTTTTTAGACACACATGCTTTCATAGTTTTGGCAGGGTATTGCTATTGTTATTTATACTCTAAAGATGTTCTGCAGATGGTTAAAGCCATGTCAAGTGTTTGCACAAGCTGAGGGACTGCTGCATCTTTTCTGCCAAAAGCTGCACCTCTAGCTTTATTTCTGTCACTTGAAAACCAGAATAATAGCCTTTTCTGTAGCTGTGAGTATTAACCATGTTCACCAGGCCCACACAGACAGCAGTATCAGTTATCTCTATTTTCTTAGACTACAATAAGTAGTTTATTATGGTCATAGAGACACATACTTTATATCAGGAAACTGGTGTTTCACTAAAGCTCTCACAAACTCTGGTACAGTTTAAAGACGAGGTATGTTCAGTCTCCTAATGGATATTTATCTGAGGTAGAGACTTGATCTGTGTTCAAAATACACCCACCTTGCTCAGTCAGACTTCACTAAGGTCAGTTCAAAATATAATTAGAAAAGCAGGAAATCTCTTCCTTTTGCACAAAACTTAGTATATAGAGATTTAATTCAGGAAGTTTTATCCCCTTTTGAGAGGATCAAAATTTACAGCTCTCACTTTCCTGGCAACTGTCCATACAATCAGCCTATATAGGTTCTGTGGGTACCATCCATAGAAACAATTACATTTCTCTTCTAGTTGAACCACTGTGCAGTGAAGGGTGAAAAATCAATGGGTCTAGAACAAATAGGTAGGGCAATATTCTGCAGCCTACTGAATGGGAGGAATTAACTTCAGAAAGGTCATCTTGGGAAATCTGAACTGCATCTACTGGCCAGCTATCAACAACATGAGTGTAACTTACTGCTAGCATTCAATAAGTACATAAAAGGGTACCAGAATAAAGCCTTTTTGGTTTAACTATGCACAATATATACGCCTCACCATATCAAGAAGATCAATGATATGCTCCCTGTAGACATCTATGGCAACTCAGTCTTCACCTACTTTTCACCTACTCTCACAGAAACTCTTAGCAGCTGTTGCAAATTAGCTGCTCTTCTAATCCAGCTCCTTTGGCTTCTTAAACTAAAATTTAACAATACACAAGATGATGAATGTGCATACTGTAAAAAGTAGCACCATAAAGCTGCTGACTGGGTTAGCTATATTAGCACATCCTTCTGTACATTCTTGAAATTTTGTGCAGATCCTTTGTAACAGCCTTAATACCCTTGAATTCCATGCCCTGTTATGTCAGGTCTTCTTCAAAGTATTTTTTATTTATGTCCATATGAGCACAGAATGTGGCACAAAAGAGATGATTTATGGAGAAAATGGCACAGACTAGATGTAAAAGCTGTATTTTATTGGAATTATTCCAAACCTACACTGAAGTAGCTCTAGTCTGGTTTCATGAATTCAAGAGCCATTAGAAATTGCAGCACCTTAGGCTTGCTCTCCAAGTACATCTTTTGGTGTAGCTTTGTCCACAAAGAATCATACTATTCTTCTCCAACCCCAAAAGTCATCTGTACAGGTCTGCAGCACCTTTGAGTCACTTAAATATGCCTAATCTTCTGAATTACATTGGTTGTTGAAGAATAGCCACGTACTAGTCTGAAGAAACAGAATGTGCTGGAATATAAGCCCAGCAAACAGAGGTCTGGTCTATTTTTTTGGTCTAAACAGCTCCCTGACTTGTTTATTTTACTAGGAATCACACAAACAGTTGCAATAGCAGTGCACAGGGACACTGGAGATAAGAAGAAGCAACTGGAAAGGAGGAGATTGGGAGGAAGACCATTTTTATCACTGACAGTATTATGTTAGTAAACATCAACTACTACTAAGTGAAGAAAAGTGCTTTGGAACTTAAATACACTTTAAGATGCATATTGCTGACTTTTCAGTAGCAATATCCACATCTTTCTCTGCTGGTTGTACATGTGCACACACCGAGTTCTATTTTTAGTTAATGGCAGGAGAACTGGAACTAAATGAGCTTTAAGGTTCCTTCCAAATAAAACCATTCCACGATTCTGTGATTTCACCTACAAATTTACGTCCTTGTATTCATGCCTATTTTATAAAAATGATTTTTAAAGAGGTCTCAAAGTATGAGGCTAAACTACAGGAACTACAAGGCTCTATGAGCACATATGCAATTTTTGCTAAATGTTATTTTCAAATACTGCAGCATCAATACTGTTTACTAGATCATCCTATTGCTTCTTCTCATTAGATACCTGTCAGTACAGTCTTTTTCATAAAGAATAATCCTCTGCAACAGTTCACAGTTGCTAAATGTGCACCATGTGTTGTGGGTAAAAGTTGCTACATTAATTTTAAATTAATTATCATTTATTAGCTACCAGTCAAAAAGCTTACAGCCTTGTTTTCAAACTAGCTAGTGCTTCCTCTAGGCATTATAGCTGTAATGACATCCAGTCATCCATCTCTGGG
>VZTB01000053.1:69826-150609 GCA_013397245.1 Thryothorus ludovicianus | reverse complement strand
CTGAATTACATTGGTTGTTGAAGAATAGCCACGTACTAGTCTGAAGAAACAGAATGTGCTGGAATATAAGCCCAGCAAACAGAGGTCTGGTCTATTTTTTTGGTCTAAACAGGTCCCTGACTTGTTTATTTTACTAGGAATCACACAAACAGTTGCAATAGCAGTGCACAGGGACACTGGAGATAAGAAGAAGCAACTGGAAAGGAGGAGATTGGGAGGAAGACCATTTTTATCACTGACAGTATTATGTTAGTAAACATCAACTACTACTAAGTGAAGAAAAGTGCTTTGGAACTTAAATACACTTTAAGATGCATATTGCTGACTTTTCAGTAGCAATATCCACATCTTTCTCTGCTGGTTGTACATGTGCACACACCGAGTTCTATTTTTAGTTAATGGCAGGAGAACTGGAACTAAATGAGCTTTAAGGTTCCTTCCAAATAAAACCATTCCACGATTCTGTGATTTCACCTACAAATTTACGTCCTTGTATTCATGCCTATTTTATAAAAATGATTTTTAAAGAGGTCTCAAAGTATGAGGCTAAACTATAGGAACTACAAGGCTCTATGAGCACATATGCAATTTTTGCTAAATGTTATTTTCAAATACTGCAGCATCAATACTGTTTACTAGATCATCCTATTGCTTCTTCTCATTAGATACCTGTCAGTACAGTCTTTTTCATAAAGAATAATCCTCTGCAACAGTTCACAGTTGCTAAATGTGCACCATGTGTTGTGGGTAAAAGTTGCTACATTAATTTTAAATTAATTATCATTTATTAGCTACCAGTCAAAAAGCTTACAGCCTTGTTTTCAAACTAGCTAGTGCTTCCTCTAGGCATTATAGCTGTAATGACATCCAGTCATCCATCTCTGGGTATGTCTTCAGAGAAATCTCCAAAGTGTCTCGGAAGGCACCGTTACTGGAGGCAGTACATCCAAAGGACTCGGCACTCTGCTCACACTAATAAACCTCATATCTCAACAGAATTCCCCCTAAGGAAGCTGAAATGCTTCTGGTGCCCCAGAGAGCTCACCAGAACAGGCATGGCTGTTTCTGCAGAGCACCACAAGAGCTTTCTTGCCCAGAGATCCACATCTGGGCCTACCATGCAAGAAGCTTTCTGCATTGTGGGTGCAATTTGAATTTGGGGAGCTTTGTGGACCAAAGTTACAGAATCACAGAATATTCTGAGTTGGAAAGGACTCACAGGGATCATCAGAGTTCTGAACCCTGTCAGGCTCAAGACACTTTTGAACAATTGTACTCAAGATTTGCAAATTGCCATTTTCAGAACTTAAGATAAAAATACCTTTCTAAGGCTAAAAGCCCTTCACACCTGTCAAATATTACATTTCTAATCCAAGGCAGAAAGAGGTTGAGAGTCCACACCAGCTTTTATGTATTGCAAAAATCAGTTTTCTGTCAATCTTGTTCTCAGCAAGACTTGGAGTGTTTACACTCAAACCTCAAAGAAAACCGTTTTGAAGTACACAAGAATCTGGTGAAAATACCAAATTATAAAGGATAAAACAGATGAGGGTGAATTGTGACAAACTCAATACAGTCATTATAAAATGAAATGACATGGCAAAAGGACAGATGAAGTTCACTGTTGATATGCATCAAATGATGAAGACTGTAAAATCCTTATATTTCCTATGTAGCTGTAACACCTGTGAATACAAAACAACTTCCTAAAGGCAGTGACTGTTAATGACCAGTTCAAGGATCAAGAACGAGAATTTGAGGCCACACTCAATTTACACTAAAGAGAGGCTAGAAAAGTCTCTATGGGGAGACAAGAAGGCACAGAGAATAAATCAAATAATTTCACTGTGATATTGCATAGACTGAAGTTCTTGGCATTTCCATCTTTAAACACTGGAACAGAACTCAGTAATATCCAGAAGCAACTAGTAAGGATGATCCAATACAGAACATTTTTCACATTTTTCATTTTTCTTCAGCAGGAGACACTAAATAAATTGATATTCTTCAATTTGAAAGAGACAGTTCAGGAATTTGTAATAGAAGCTTATTGATTCTCAATTGATACTGAAAAGAAGAGCAGGAACCTTCTGAGAGAGGTAGGGAACACCAAATCAAATTAAGAGGAAGCAGGTTTCAAATAAACAAAAGGAAGTATTTCTTCAAACACAAAGATAAACAGTGTAATTCCTCACCACAGGATATTGCAGATGCTCAAAGTTTACATGAATCCAGGAGAAAACTATACTTTTTAGTGGGAGAAAAGTCCATTGAACACTACTAAATTTACTGGTGACACATATACTGAGGTGCAGTCTCAAATAATTGAAGGCTGCAAGAGCACTCTACTTGCATACTTTGTCCTTACAATTGTCCCCAGGGCACCACTCCAGGCTATCATTAGAAGCAGAATGCTGAACCTGCTGAACCTTTAATCTGACCAAATGAGTATGTGTAAGTAAATTAAAGAGTGATAGAGCTTGGGACCTGGGTCTTGGTCATCTATATAATTTAATTGATAGACCTCAGCTGTGAAAGTTTTTTGCAGACATTTCAATGAGTCCAATTAGCATTTCCTTATAAAATTTGCAGGCACAGTTGAAAGTTAACATAGGCTAGGAACTATTCCCAACAGACACTTTTGATTAAGCCTCTTTCAAAGAGCAAGAGCATTAAACAACAGGAAGATGGCCAGATCAAGCCAAATACCACAGGACTACCTGATAAGCCCTGATAATGTTTAGCTTACTGGGATGCCAACATGACTACATTTATTTCAGGGAGAGAAATAAAAGAAGGTGCAAAGAGATGACTAAATTGTTATGAGATGAGAAAGAGAATACTTGTATACTTCCCTATATAGCATTCGGAGACAAGTACGAAAAATCTCTGTTCACATTTATCTCCAGCTGGTAAAGCATTCAGTCTTATCTGCATGAAACAGGATTTCAAGGATTTCAAATATTTTTCTCCCTGCCCCAATAAAGTATCTGCATTGATGGTTAGCACAGGTAAGAGACAAATTTTAAGCACAGCGGCACCAACTCCACTCACATCCAAGCCAACTAGGGAACAGGACTCTGAGTCTATAATGCAAATTGCACATTCTTCCATTATTCCAAAAACATTAAGAGCAGGTAGTGTCCATGGTTACACCAAGGTTTGAAGCTTATGGAATTTACTCTTCCAATCTTTTGCCCAGACTGAGGCATTTCCTGCAGTTCATAAATAGAAGCACTCTACTAATACACAGTGTTACTAATCGCTTCTCTTAGCTGTAGTTTTTTAGTACCTTTGTCTTCTATCTATGCACAATAGCTTCTATTTTTCAAGTAAATTGGAAGCTTCCCCAGTACACGAGCTGTCTGATTTTACCACTGAAATTTATGATACAGACATTAAAATAGTAGAAAAACTAAATGACTAGCCTCAAACCAGCAGCTAGACCTTGGAAAGGTGATTCTTTCTTCATTTCCTTATGCTTATTTTAAAAATAGCATATTGAAGACTAAAACAAAAGGCTACACCTAGGGACACCCTGGAAGTTTATAGCCTTGTGTTCTGGATGGATAGAAGATAGACAGAAGAGTATTTTATTAGGTGTGATAGGATGAGGTATAAAACGTTGAACCTCCAGGAAATCTCCTTGACACTAAGATCTATTAGGAATTGTCTTCTAAAGGAAATAGATGAAGGCCTATTTCCTGGGATAATTCAAATTGTACTTCAGAAAATAGTAAATATATACAAAGAACATCCTGCGTTTAGAAGAAAATTAGGCAGATGAAATTTTTTTCTACATTTAGGCTGGACAAGACCCAGACTCCTCCTCTCTTCCCATATGCATACACAGGTGAAAGCACAATTAAGACATGCAATATGTAATGTAAAAAAGTATGAAACTCTGGAAATAATAAATAATTATATTATGGTTTTATTCACAAAGTTTCCTGTATTCAAATACATGTAACTTCTTAATTAGTATAATTTTACTGAGAAATATTAATCACAGAACTATAGAAAAATAATATTTTTACCAGAGATCAAGTGTTTACAGGTGCATACCACAGCACATAAACTACTACACAGCTCAGGTCCCATGACATCCAGTTTTAAAATCCTCTACTTCAAGTGTGAGAAGAAAGGGAATATGCTTTCTGAAGGAAAGCAGCCAGTCCAGTGAAACTGCAATAGAAGAGTCCCTCTCCATAGCATAGCAACCTTCCTACAGTCACAAATTCTGAGTCTTCTGAGATGGCAACTACTCCTCTGATTTCATTGTATAACAGCACACCTTGCCTCTCTGACTTAAAAAACAAACAGGGATTTTACACTAGCATTTTGAAATAGCTAAGCAAGGCGAGGAATTTAGGATTCTCAGCTCTATGAAATGACTACTATCTATTAGTGACAAATAATAATATAGCTCAGCTATAATTAACATGTAAATATGTTGGCTTTTCAGTCACCACTATTTCAAATAAAATTTAGATTTGTTCTACATATACTGCTAAATGTTAAAGATAGGTATATGGCATTCCCATGCCACGTGTCCCAGAAAATTGAATTCTCAGTGTTCTAGCTCATTTACAAAAAGAATCATATCTGTAAAGTATACTAAAGAAAATACATATTCTAACCAAAAGGGTAGACAAGACAACAAAAGAAGTGGGGGAGTGGTTAAAGGTAGTAATTGGAGTGACCAAAGGAAGCAGTAACCAGGAGGAAAGAGAATTAATTACAGATTCAACAAAGTAAAAAGGTGTCTTAGAGATTATTTGACTAATTTGAATATTTAGGGTGGACATTAGACAAGTTCTTCAAAGAAGGAGTGATTGGGCATTGGAATGGGCTGTCTAGAGATGTAGTGGATTCACTCTTCCTGGAAGTGTTTAAAAGAAGACTGGATGTGGTACTCACTGCCATGGTCTAGTTAACGAGGTAGTGTTAGGTCACAGGTTGGACTCGATGGTCTCAGAGACTTTTCCAGCCTAGCTAATGGGCACTGGGCCTGTTCCAACCCACAAGTGATGCACACACTTCTAGTATCAAATTAAGTAATAATAAATACAATTTCAACCTCTGCAAGTTTCAAGACAGGTCTGAGACCCTGAAACCTACAGAGGTTGAAATCCAGACCCAAACCTGTTAATCAGGCCAGATTGCTCAGGGCTTGCCTTGAAAACCTCAAGGAAAAGTTGCTGCTGAAAAATCACTTTGAGCAACTTGTTCCAGAGCTTTAGAGTCCTAGCATAGAAACCTATTAACTGGACATTAAAAACAAACAGGTATGTATGTTCAGAAGGAAATTGTCTTGCCATTCTCTGTGCTTATTGAATTAGAAAGAAGTGTAAGGGATACCTTGCATAATTTGGATGCTATTAACAGAAAATGGCAAAGCTATTTAAGATAATCTCATCTCCTGTGTTTTCATGAAGCGAGTCTTTAGTTTATTCCCTTTTGTGTTACCAGGATAAAAACTGCAGACCATTGGAAGAGGAAATTACTTCCATAATAAACAAGAGCATTAAAATCAAAACCCCTTTCCTAATGGCTACACAGCATCTTCCTTGCTGCATTTCCAGCCCACTCCTCCAGCACAGACACACAGGCCATTTCTTTCCTCCTTGCAGCAATGTTAGATATTTGAAGACTGTTCACATACTTTCAGCTGACTTGGTACACTAAGAGTCAAGGATGCAATCCTTCTTTAAAGGTTTTGTATTAATGAGCATCATTCATTGTCAGTGCTTGCCTTTCAAAATCTGTAAAATTGAAGCCATATCAACACCAAAGAGCACTTTTTAATAGGACTTCTTAATTAGTGTTGCAGACAATAATTCACTTTGGAACATCTTAGTCTCTCAGCTGCAATTTCATTTTTCTTTTCGGGCTACATCTCTGATTTACCAAGAACATTCTGTATTTTAAAGCTTTCTTCTAGTTATCCTCAGCACCTTCTGACTTCCTATCATCATTAAATGCAATAGTCATATTTTCTATCCCATACTGTAAAATTAAAATTCTAAGCAGTATTAGAAGGAGAACAGATCCCCACGATATAATCTGCCTACTTGGCAGCAAACCAATTAAAACTGCTCTAAAAACTGCTCTCAGCATATACTTTTTCAGTCATGCTATGGAAGGGTAAACCAATGTTTTTGTTGCAGTTATAAGACTATCATATGAGTATCACTATCTATGCAACACAAAGAAAACAGAGTACAAAGGAGGATTAAAATAAATTCACAGTGAGAGTATATTTCCTTTGAAAGGAAAACCTGCAACATAGCACCTGCACAGCCTGTACTTCTCATACCATCATTGGCTTCTGAAAGAGTGAATCAAGTTCAGCCATGACCAAAAGCACAACAAGACTTTGGATTCCTCAAAAAGAAAGAACCAAGTGTAGCAGAGAAACTCTTAAACAGCATAAAGGAGTCTCCCTCAATAATTTACATTATAGATGCTTCCCACAACAGCAATGTATAAACAATCATGCACTGTCACCTCAGTTGTCTCTGCCTCTGATGTCCCCAAGGCCTGCTCTGCCAAAGCAGAACCTAATAAAAAACCAACTATTTTCGTTTGATGAAATGAGGTATAAGGCTGAGCTGGTTTCAAGTATTCAATCCTACAAAATGATAGGGTACTAAATCAAAAGTAGAGGATGGTTCATTTCCATGTACTTCTGTGGGGAGTCTGGAATAGCAAATATCCCACTTTGAGGTAGCTGTGTCCCACTATAGGTGATATGCAAAACAGAGTGTGGAAAAATTTTGTTCCTTAATATGCAATATTAGGCAGAATTTTTGGTAATAGGAAAATTTTCCATTTCAGGCTTTGTAATCATGTTTGTTGCACATAAAGTAGTATAGATATTTCATTCTGTGCTGCTGTGCTAAAATGCAAATGTGATGATAATTTTTTTATACTAGAGTTTAGTAGCTGAAATTCTATGTTTTTATTACTAAACAATTATTTGAATTAAAGATAAACTGAATAACTGCTAAAGACCTACTTCCCTAGCCTTAAAACACATACAAAGATCATGTGTAGCTTCCAATAAGACCAGCCCAAATTATTTTTGAGTGATCACTGGTAAATAAAGATCCTTCCACTCTTATATTCCCTTTAATTTGAAGGGCAATTGAATGCAGCATTAATAATAAAGAATAGTAAAAATAATAATAAACACTGGAAGTATTTTTAAATAGGACATTTTAATTATCAGCTGAATTTATGAAACAAAAAAAAAAAAATGGTCTAAGCATGCTGGTTTATCTTCCACATAAGAAAAATGTGACTACCAGTCACATACCAGGTCATTTTATCTCTGCTTTAAAATAAGGGAAATCAAGCAAAGAGAGTGGCAGCAACAGCTGGAACCGTGTGCTTGTGCTCAAACACAATTTATTCATAAAACTCGAGGAGAGCACAGCACAGCTGCAGAGCAATTATGGGAAGGAAAAAAAAAAAGAAAAAATCCACAAGCCCTTCAGAACCGATGAATAATGATACTACGAAGGAAATCAGATCTGTCATTGGAGTTAGAAACACTCAAGCTTAACAAGTGGGTTTTTTCAGAGGCTGAATCCTCACATTATAAATGTTAGTTGCTATGGATGCTGGCTTTTACTTCTGATACTACTTCTTTCTTGCTGCTGGGGTATTTCCTCCTAAAAAACCCTCCAAATTTTAAATCTGCTCAAATTCTGTTAATCCATAGCATGCTTTCTTTAAAATATGAACATTAGAAAGCTGTCTGATGCTTCTGAAGAGGTATGGTGGGTGAGTGAATATATCCGTGTCCAAAGCAGTCTAGCTCACAAATATATTACACTTTTTTAAATTCAGAAACTACTGCCTACTCTCTATTTTCATCAGTCTGAATATTATCAGAATAGCAGCTTCTGTCATTCTTCATATTTATGATATAGAAATTCAGCAGAAATGCTTTTCTGCACCCTCTTTAGACAGTGGACTGAAGCACAGAGAAACTACCTATTTCAGGAAAAGACTTATTTCAGGTTGCTTAATCCAAACCAGCCAAAACTAGTGAGAAACCAGTAAACAGGCATGGACATGGTTAAGAACTGAAGTCACAACCATAAACTATCACCTAAACTATGTTACTTTAATTCCTATTAGAAAAGCTAGTATCCAGCTATTCCTTCCACTTGTCCCTCAACACACGTTTGCCTGCCTTTGATGACCTGAGGAGCCTTACCTGTCAGAAGTTACACAAGAAGGTTGGGTTGTATCATCTAGTGCCACCCAATGCTGGCATTCTATCAGCCAAGACAGCCTTCCACAAGGCCAGTTTAGCTCCCATTTTAATACAAGCTATTGAACTATTTCTTGCCACTGCAGAGGTTCTGTTGGTTCCTCACAAAACTTTTTCTTATAGGGAAGAAAAAAAATCTAAAAGAAGTCCTGATAGCACTCCACAAATACATAAAGAACTTCTTATTCTTAAGCATTTATATGTTAAAAATTTAAGAATTTTATTAATTAAAGGGTTAAGGTAGAGACTCAGAACAGAGCTCTACTTGGTTGGCCATATATCATACTGTTAAACTACTAAATTACATGGACAGAATAATTTACCTTTTCACCCTCTTCACCTTTACTACCTGGAAAGCCACGTTCACCCTGGAACACAAAAGGATAAAATACAAATCTCAAACAAACATTGTTCAAGTAATTGTATTCTTTAAAATAATTTAAAAATCATTTTACTGCACTGAACTTTTATTATGAGACAAAAATGAAATAATTTAGATGCTGATTGTCACTCATTCAAACAGGTGTGAAATGTCTACAAAAAAATGATGTGGCTTTCCATAGTTTTGTCAGCTAATAGGAGTAATTTATTTCTCCATTCATCCTAAGGGATTTACTTAGCTTTAAAAATTCCCAACTGTTTATTGAATCTAGACCTGCTTAATAAAGTAATTCTATTCTTCTGCAAAAACAATTTTAATACATTTATTCCTATTAATACCTTAATTTTAATTTTTAAATATGACTGGTCAACTGTGAAAATCTCTAACCCAGATCAATTGAAAAAATATACAGATACAATTTATGAAAACTTATTTCTGCCTTTTTGAAAACCAATATCCAACTACCCAAGTATTAAAACAAACCAAAACAAAGAAAGAAAACACAGAAGGGGTGAGTTTTAAACTATTAATTCAAGCGCAGGTTATTTCAGCAGATTGAATTCTTTGTTTGATGGTATTTCAATAAAAAGGCCTATTATAATGCTCTTTCCAGCTCTAATTTCCTTACTTTTAGCTCAGAAAAGGATCATAGTGTACCATCTATGTTGGTATCTTCATCAAATGCAATCTTCAGTCTGTCCATATTATACAAAAATAACACCTTCTCCAAGTTTTTTATTAATATATACTTGCATGTTTTATGAGACATACAGAAGACAGATGGCCAAAATCATATACAGACAGCACAAAAACAACCTAATTAAAAAATTGCAAACTTTTTCTTTCTCCCTCAGATCATCTAGCAGGAGATGGTTTGCATGTCTTTTCCAGTCTCCTGGCCTCAGTACAACACACATGACTTTTCATACATCTGTAGACGAAAAGAGTGGAAAATATCCAAAGGAAAGCTTATGGTGTTTTTTAAAATTCCTTTAGAAAAATTAGACAGAGCAATGTCTAAACATTCTCCCTTCAGAGAGTGTAGTTTCCTTAAATAGAAGTCTAAGGTTTAAGTGAGGTTAACTAGAATAGCTGGCTATAACTTGCAACATTTCTAGCAGCATCTTGTCAAATCTTTCAAGTAATGTATTGTGTACTGATCATGTACTACACATCAGGGAATTAAATTCAAAGTTTTGGAGGTGTGCAGAAGTATAAATTATCAAATAGTTCTGGACTTTTCATCACTTCCTACAGTGGCTGCCTTTTTTCTTTTGGCAGGGGTGTCTTATACAATCAACAGCTCAATTTTAGAAGCAAGCCCAAGACCAAGTATACAAAATGGTATCTAGCAAATAAATTTTAGCATTTCCTCACCTAAACATGATAAGCTATTTCCTGAAATGGTTTACAAATGTTTACAATTTCTTTTCAGTTCATCTAGTTTCCTTATTTTGTGAAAAGTCATATCAGATATTCTTTTGAAGCTCCTTCCAACCTGGGTTGTTCTATGATTCCTGTACTTCCCCAACTGCTGGACACACAATATAGCCAACACTTACCCTAAAAAATTAATGGAAGTGTTTTCTTCATTTAGCTTTCCCATTTGTGTTTTTTCTCAATTCCAAAATCATGATAAGAAAATTATTCTGAGATAGAGTCAATGTTTCTCTAATTTTAGCTTATATTCATTGCCTCTCATTGTACACCTCTGGTAGGAGTCTAACTCTGTCTTTTCCACACCCATCCAGTATTTACAGACAGAAATGAGTCTGCACACCACCCACACCACCTGCCCCACTTTCCAAATCATCTCACCTTTAGACTGAACAAGTCCAGCTGCCTCAGCCTCCCGTCTTACATCATGGGCTTCAAGCCCAAGGAGCTGCTCTTAATCCTCTCCAGGGAGCTCCAAAATGGATGCAGAACTCCAAATGCTGTCTCATAAGCACTCACAATTCACTCCTCCTGGTCTGCTGGATGTACAGCTGCTAAGGCAGCCCAGGATACCTTTGGCCTTATTCAAAGGGCATCCAGCAGAACTCCCAACTCCCTTTCTGAAGAGCTGCTTTCTAGAAATCTGGCACCTGGCCTGTACTGTGGCATAAGGGTATTCCTTCTCAGAGGTCTGCCTTTGCTTAACTTTAAGAGTTCTGTGATAGCTCATTTCTCCAGCATGTTGAGAATATCGTTCCTGCCCTACCTTCTGTGCACTGACTACTTCCCTGCATTTGACAACATCCACGAACTTGCTGAGAACCCCGTTATCCATGTTATTAATAAGGACATTAAATAATATCCAGTGTTGCATCATGGGGTATGACCCCTGCTATTAGGTATCAGTCAGTCTGCATAGCATCATTCCACCTTTGACCTCAATTTTCTACTCACTCAGTTGTTCACTAATCCAGTCAGAATCTCACAGATTCTAGTGTAATTATATGTCTGAAGACTATGCCAAAGGCCTGGCTGAAATCAAGGTATACAACATCCACTGGTCTCCCCTAATCCACACTGACAGTCATTTTATCAGGGTAGGCAATCAGCTTTATCAGGTTGGTGAGAGTGATTATTCCTTGGTAAATCCATACTGGCTGTTCACAATGACCTTCTAGTTCTTCCTCTGTTCAGACATAGCTTCCACGATTTTCTACATAATTTTTCCAGGGATAGAAGTGGGGATAACTGGCCTGCAGTTCAATGCATCCTTCTTGAAGATGAACATGATGTTTGCTAGTTTCCAGTCATCAGTGACCTTCCCTAATACTCATATTTTTTTGATAATGACAGAGGGCAACCCTGCAGTGACATCAGCCAGCTTCCCCAGTAGCCCTGGATGCATAATGTTTGATATCCTGCAAGCTTCCAAATAGAGTAAGTGCTCCTTAACACTCTCTTCTGTGGCCAGTGGTTCATTATCACAGCCTCTGTTAACATGCTTAAGTAAACTGGGAGGTCTGAGGGCAAAACTTATTAGAGAAAAAAACAAGGTGAAAAAAAATTGGGTACTCTCAGCCTTTTCCACACCCCCCACCCCATTAAGCAGCAGGTCAATGTTTTCTTCAGCTTTGTTTTTGTTATGGATGCACTTAACAGAAGCCCTTCATGCTGCCCTTAAAACTCTCTTACTAGTTTCAATTCCAGATGAGTTCCTCGTTTCCTAACTCCATCACCACATCCTCTGGCAGTATTTCTATGTTCCTCCTGGGTAACTCACCCATGCTTCCACTGTTTACTTCCTTTTTTGTCTGAGGTCAGTCAGAAGCATCTTGTTCATCCATGCTGGCCTTCTGCCACTCTCACTCAACTCCCCGCATAACAACATGGAGTGTTCTTGGGGTTTTTAGGAAGCTGTCCTTGAAGATTAACCAGCTGGGCTCCTCAGATTTGCAGAAAAGTTTCAATAATTCCTCGACTTCCTCTTTGAAAATATTCAAAATATTTTTCTCCTTGAAACTCTCCTCAGATATCTTGTTTTCTAGGCCCCTGAACATAAACTAATTCCCTGCTGGACCCTCTCTGGCTTCCCTACATCTCTTGTGGAAGGGAGGGTGGAGAACTTCCCCAAACAAGACACAGGCGCAGCACCACCAAGCAAAGAAGTGAAAATACCTCCCCCTGATCATTTAGGTGCAGCTTTAAATATATAATCCTAAATGTGGTTCATTTTATTCCAGTAGGAGAATGCTGTTAGCTCATAACTCAGTCTCATGTCTACCTCCCCATCATTTTCATCCATGCTGTTGTTCAGCAAGTCAGTTCTTGCTTGTACCAATGTTAGTGATCAACAATGCCTTGTGTTTCAGAAATGGCCCAGATTTTTTTGCACATATTTGAATTTCCAAAAAAAAATAATTCCAAATTAAAATAAATAAGAAATATAGTCAACAAATAAGTTTAGGATACTTCCATTTGACAGCATAAAAAAACCCCAGTATTTTCAACTTCAATTCTTTGAAGCAACGTACTTCAAAGAATTCAAATGCTGCAGAAATAAAAAAGTAAAATTTAAATAGTACCACATGTATGACTGACTGAAAGCTTCCTTTGTGTGGCAAAATTTTCATAATAAGTTAGACAAAACATTTGACACAAGTTTTTCATGAACAGTTCCTGATTGCTTGTCCTGATACTCACTGCAGGATTGCTGATCTGATTTTCAGTGTTTTAAATGTGCTTGTAGTACAAGTCAGTGAGATCCTGGCTTTGAATATAGAAATTGATAGACTGCAGTAATCTTGTTGCTGAACAAAATGTTGGCTACCTCATCTGCAGAAAATAAGTTCCTTCCTTCCCCTTGTGCTATATTACAGGAAGTGCCTGCCCTAAAGATACACAAATTGCATCAAGGTCATGTTGCAGAACATTTTCTTGAAATTTAAATAACAACAAAATAAAGGGGATTTTTTTGTGTGGTCTCTTAATTTGTTGAAGTTGTAGAACTATTTCCTGTACAATTTTCTAAAAGGAATTAGCTGGACAGACATTAAGATTTAATTCCAAGTATTTGCCATTAAAAGCATCTGCAATCAACAAAAAATCTGACCACGAAAACAGGCAATTTTAACAAGTATTACCACCAAGGTCTATAATAAATATGTTTCTTTTTGCAAGTTCTGGGCTTCCTATAATATTCCACTTCTGGAAAGGAGCAAAAGATTAAAATGGAAGAGTGAAAGAAGTGCTGCGCTTCATTTCATTTTGCTGAGATCTCAAGACTCAGTGTCAAATTTTTGAATCTTTAATCTTTCACTGAAAAAACCTGTAGAGTTTGAAGATTAAGGCAACTGGTCTTAATGCAAAATAATACTGCTTGGCAGGTTTGTATCCTTTATCTTTTGAAAGAGAAGCCAATAGTAAAGTTCCCCTGTCACATCATATAAATCAGAAACTGGATAAATAATTCAAGTACCATTTATGTAGATACTGGACAGCTGGAAAAAAGGATGTTGAGACTGCAAATGGTTAGAATGAAACTCTTGTTTGTTTATTTGGTTTCTCTTCTACCTCAGAGTCATTAAGACTGGGTTTGTCAGGAGCACCTAATAATCCAGCTCACCCTGAAACAAACTGGACACAGCCATCTTTTCACAGACCTAACTCATGACAGCTTAATTAAGAGAATAAAGGCATCTAGACATGTATTACTTCTCATTCCTTTTCTGTGGAATAGTTGAATTCATTTCTAGAGTTATTTATGTCTGTTACCTTGTATTTGACACTTTCAAAATAATAGGCCATTAACAATTACAGGTTATCTAATTCCACAGCAGATATAGCCATAGGTTGCTTCAGACAACAGGACAACAACAAAATTTAGAGAATTTGGACCCTATGAAAAGCTTTCTCAAGCTTTATTTCAGGTCCTGTTCCGAAGCAGACAGTCCAGAAGACACTTGCATGCTACCCAAGTACCTAAAACCCCAGCAAGGGCACTGCAGCTTCTGCTGTCTGTACCTCTCAGGCACTTGAGCACACAGGGATCCACCCTTGAAACATGAAGTCCAACAGGGAGCTGTGTGCACAAGGCTGATGCTGGTTTCCAGGCTCAGCTCAAAGGGCTGTTTCAGATATTTCCTTCATCTCCAAGTGCCCAACTAACTCAGCAGGAAGAAATGCAATCCTCTGGAACCAGGTAGGCTTTCACTTCTTCCCAAGGGAATGTTCTGTATATGCTATTAATTTACTGCGTCCTCTAACACAGTTTTAAAAAAAGAGCAAATTCATCTGTACAGTTGACTATCAACTCTGGCTCCCAAAAAATATTTCTCCTTAAAGTGCCCATGAAAATTAAGGCTCTAATTTGAGTTTTCAAATTCCATTCAGAGAACCAGATGCTTAAAAGTTACATACAGAAACTGAGCATAAGTAAAATCATACACCTTGTTAATCAAAAATGTTTTTAAAGGTAACTATTCAAGCTGAGTAACACAGTAAACTTCCTCTTCAATATTTGAATAAGGAGTATTTAAACAAAAGAAAACCATAAATCGAGAACTTTGAATTGAGCACTACAGAAAATTCAATTCTGCATTTAATACATTGCTTTGCAAGAAAAAGTTATAGTTAAAAGCCCAGAAATATCTCATTTAAAATTAAAATACAAAATATTGCAGTAACTTCCTTTTCCATTCCTTCTTAGAAAAGTGTATTAAATAATTACAGACCTAGTGAGAACCTGGCTCTGCCACTCAAAGCTAAAACCACCCTCCATTTATGGATTCATGAAATACACCACCAAGAATACATTAATTTTTTGTCATAATTAAACTATAGTTACTGAGCTAAATTCTAGCAGAATTAATCCGTGCTCACATGGCTTCAAATAGGAGCTTAGAAGTCTTATTAAAAGACTCTAAAATGAAATGCTTTCTCCGTTCGATTCGTGGATCTGATATCCTTGACAGAAATTGGCCATATTAACTTGCACACCACCCAACTGAGTTTTCTGTCCATGCCAAAATTCAGCAGCAAAAGAAAGTTTTGAAAGCTCACTTGTTTGATTCCAAGCCAAGCAGGAGACAAATGCCTCAGAGACTCAAAAAGAATAGAGACAAAGGAAAAACTTGTCTCTCTTAAAAACAGAATAAAAAACAATTATTCATCAGAATGATACAAATAATTAAGCAAATAAATACAAAGCCCTCATAACATACAACAATTAAAATAAATCCTAAAATAGCTTGCTAAAATGGCATTTTTGTAATTCCACTCATGGTGCAGTTTTCAACATCTTCTTTCCAGCTCCTGTCTGTAACAATACATGGTACCATACTGGGGAAAAATTCCAATTAATTGTTGCAAGTTAGCCCTTCATTTTCTCAAGATTTATAGGATGGATTGCAAAAAATTCTTCATAGTCTGCTACCAGTTAATAAAATTTCATCTTCCCTGCTGTATTGGTACACTGTAAACTAGAAAAACACCCCTAAAACACAATCACAGAGTTTTTTATGAAGACAAGCCATAGGTCTTTTGTCTTGCATTGTTTAATCAGTGTTCTACAAATCATTATTTCTTCAACACAACAATTTTTACATCAATGTCATCAATATTGATTCTTATTAAATCTAAAATGATTGATGCTGAGATTGCTTTAACTGTTTTGGAAATGTGCTATGTGCAATATACATGGTCCTTAATTTACTTATAATTTATTGATTTTTCAGTTTATAATTGCACTGTAGCACCTTATAAAATTAGAGAAGATTTTGAAGGTAGAGTAAGATGATTTGTGTGTATATAACATTCTTATAATGCTTTTACATCAATTTTTATACCTTGAGTTCCACATTTAGCTATCACCTCTCCCCAAATAAAGGATTTCCACAATAAAAAATGGAAAAAGAATAAAAGGAGAGGTTATCTTAACACACAAGTGTATAAACTTGATCAGGACAACTGGGAAACAATATGGTAGCAAAAAATAAATTAAGAATCACATTATCTAAATGAACAAAAAAAAAAAAGAAAAAAGTAAAAGAAAAGAAACCAAAAAAAAAACTAGTATTGAAAGAAACTTTTATCAATCACTTGGAATGTGTTTTGCTATTTGGACTATTTTAGGCACTAACAACATTAAGAATGGCAAACATGCTGGAACTTCATGATATTCTCTTCAAGGCTGGGAAAGAGAAAAAATTACTGTAAAATATTTTAAGCATTTTTCAGACATAGTTCTGTGAACTTAAAAACAAACAAAAAAAAAAGCCACCAGGAAATAGTCAGAGGCTTCTCCATTTTCAATATGAAAAGCAAACTTTTTTTTTTTTTAAGTTTACTGGGGCACTGCCAGTAGCTCGATTTACAAAATAGGCTTGATACTCCAGGGTTACTAGCAAGGAAACTCATCTTAATAGAGGCAAAATCAGCACGGTCAAACACTACTTAGTGTTTTGATAATTTATGGATATGTGCCTTCCATTAGTCTAAGTATGCCAGACCCTTGGAATAATCTAATAGCCTGGTGTTTTAAAATGAGGACACCTATTTTTAGCATTGCAGAAATGGAGCGGAATGTTCAACAATGTACTGTCAGTGGGCTTGAGCAGCATCCTCCCCCGTGGAGCACGTACCCAGCCAGAGCAGAGCCATCAGCAGGGGCAGGACTTTGCCTTGAACAGATAAAAATCCCACACCAATTACAGTCCATTGCATGACACCTTTCTTAGGCTACTGGAATATTTCCTTGTTTATTTAAACAGGCTCATGGTAATGGTTAGGATCACCTGATAGAATATTAGTTATGTAGAAATGTATGCAAAATATATTTATTAAAACTTGCCCCATGAATTTCCTGGATTAGTTGTGTCAAGAAGTTTCTGCTGCACATGATGACATTTTGGCTTCACTGCATCTACCAAGCCATTCATTCCCTCTTGGTTACTGCTGAGCTACCAGCACTTCCTGAGTGCTTGCTCAGTGCTATCCTTGATGCAAACTGGATCCGTGTGAGCAAGAATAAGATCCTCCCTTAAAATAACCTGATGAAGAAGGGCTTGTGACAGGTAAATAGTTCATTTCCTTTGCTCTGTCCTGCTTCCACAGCAGCCCCAGAGGAGCAGATGCACCATGGCTTGGCCGAGGGGGTCAGGGCAGGCGAGAGGGCTCAGGTTTATTAACTGCTCAAGAGAAAGGCAAATGGCAACAACCCTACTGATCTCCTTTGCATATTACAACACAGACTGAGCTCAGAAGGCACCAATTTTTCCTCATTCCCATCATTTCTCGTTACCCATCTTTGGGACAAGACCGATTTGCCTATTCATTCAGGCAGTTCAATATTAATAGACTCCAAATTAAATGACTCTTGAAAATCTAGGTTTTGGTACTTTGTATTCAGACTAAAGAATCAGCAGTTGTAGGCAGCTCAGAACATCAGAGAACATGGCCACAGGGCTCCTTACTCCAGACTGCACTCTCTTTAGCTGGCATTGTTGCCTTTTTTTGCTATGAGCTTGTCTCAAAAAGCATGCAACTCACACAGTAACTATATTCAAATACATAAAGCATATCTATATTCAAATACATAAAAATATTTTCATACATAAAGTACATAAATCAAAAGTTTGTTCCTGTATTTTCCTCTCACAAATTATTTCTACCCAACAGATGAAGTCAGAGAAGTAGTTCTGAAAAACCAAAGATGAAAGGATCACTCCATTTATTGTAATGCACAACTATAGCTAGGTAAACTGCCTTTTTTTTTTTTCCATTTTTCTTTATTATAAACTGACTGAAGTCTTTGGACATACATCAAGGACTTGTTTTTGTGCCATCACAAAGTCTCAGCAGAAGCAGACCCTCTGCTATCAGTAGGTCTTCTTTCTGCCGTTGGCAATTACAAGTGTTACTCACTGCTACTGCATGTCCTTGAGGAGGTGACAACTTAAAAATGCAGTGCAGATGCAAATTAAACATGGGCAGGATAACAATCCAGTTAATTTGACCTACAACATCATACACAGAGCATAAAAAAAATGCAAATAAATTTCTCAAGAACATTTCCCATAGAGTAGTGAGAATACGCAAATAGGCTTCTTGGTGAAAAATATTCTCAAAGATTTATAAGTTCTTATAGATAAAAAGTTTAAAGAATTAAGTCAAGCCAGTTGAATGTTTCCATTATCTGAAGCAACACAGTTGAAAAAAGTTTGAAGTGATCTTATACTCATGGACAACTGGTAGTTTATTGCAACAATGTTTTTTCCCTTACAGCAGATATGTCAAAAGGAAAATTGCCTGACCTACACACCATCTATTAATTTATTGCTAATCCAACCATAATATAGTGTTAAAGCAAATCCAAATCCTGTTAAAGCTTCAACAGAACTGGAAAGTAATCTAATTGGCCTTGCTCAAATAATATTTGAAATGCAATAATGCTAAATGTATGTTAAAAAGCATTACTCAATATGAACATATTGCTGAAGTCTTTCAAAAATAATATAATAAATGATGACTATTATACTCAACATAATAGTTGGACTCCTAGATTGATATGAGCAATGTAAACAGCATTGGTCAACATCTTACACCTCAGAAGCTATTTTTTATAAGAGAACTATTACCAATGTCATCATCATCACTATCCAGTTCCATAATCTGAAGATTCAGGAGGCAGATTCTCAGCTGATACAACTGTAAGTTTACACTAAAAAAAGTTAGTCCCACAGACCGTTAAATACTAACTTCAATGTTTGGCCACACAAATATGAAATGCAAAAAAAAAAAAGGAGAAAAAGTAATTTTGGGTGAATTAGAAATAAAGAGAAGTCCATATAGAATGAAATTTCTAATCTAAGAACTAAGTCGTATCAGTGCTTTTCCTGAAATGCCATACTGTTGGTGTGCTTGTAGCTGCAAACCTCTTTTCAACCACTGATAAATAAAGCAATTCAAGGTACAGTTTCCAAGTCTCCACTTACACAGATTTTTAAGGCTCTTCCTAGATATGTCTCTCCTCACTCCCAAAACAGTGCTTTTTGACATTTACTGTGTTTTGGAGACAGATTAAGAGGATATACCAACCATATATCTAGTACTGCAGCTCACCTAGACTAACCTGGGAATCTGGGATCATCAGATCCGCTGTCAGCACAGGAGCCCTGGAGCTGCTCCCTAGAGGTAACTCTCCATTTCCAAAAAGTCTGAGCACTTCTGTGGGTAATGGCATCTCAGCCTAGTAGGGTTGCAATTTCCCCTTTCAGGCCTTTTCTTAACCTCTTTGAGGCTTATTAGCCTGCTCTGCATACTGCATCTAACGGAAAGCAACTTGTCTGCTATCTGAGGGACCCAAGCTTTTTCCATGAGTTTTTAACCATTCTCTCATTAAAGCCTAATGTTTACTTAGACAATGAACAATACTCTGACACCTATTTCTCCACCTGCCTTCCTTTCTCATTCTTCTGTGGTTCAGCAGAAGTACTGCCAGTACAGTGTATTCTAGAGGGTAATATTTCTTCTGGCTATTTGACAACTCTGGCAGTATAATCTTGTCACTGCAGAGAGTCACACATTTTTCCTAATAGGTACTGAAGTCTTACCTTTTAACAACTCATGGACTTGATAACAGAAGACAAAAATGTTCAGACCAAGATGTGGAGAAATGGGATGGGGATGGCCACAGCCACTCTTACATTACACATCCTACCCACTTAGGTTCCCATTAATCAAAGATGATTGGCAGAATCATCCTGCTACTCTTCTATTTTCATTGCTGCCTTTGCTAGCAGACTCCCTATCATGACACTGACTAACAAATGCCTTCTTCTCATTAAAACAAAACCAACCCTCTCCCACTCCCTAGACTGCCATGGAGACAAACTCTCTCCAATTATGCAATGTATTGTAATGCTGCTCACAACAAAGCTCCAAAAATCATTAAGGACTAGCATTGTACACATTGTAGACAATTCCTATCTGTTACAGATTTTCTCACCTTTGCTCTTCCCTCGTGGCCTTGGGTGCACCTCTATCAATACTGTATGCTCCACTGGACAGGGAATTTCTTTTAATCCAGGTTTGTACTACTCTGTTTGAGAAAGTCCCAAAACCCTGTCATATTATTGGAAGACACACTAACACAGAGTATAATGGCCACAGCCCAGAAGTCTGGCACTCTCCTTCCATTCAAACTTTTAAAGTGAATTTTCATTCTGCGAGGTGGACAGCTAAATAATTATTTCTTGAGATATTAATGTTAATAGTTATATGCTGTGCATCTTCCATGTGTAAAGGTAACAGGCTACAACTATTAAACATAGTTAATTAAGAATTAATTTCTCCTGTTTAGAGTCTTATTTCAAAGTAACATCACGTCATTTTCATGTGTGTGTTACAATCAGAACTGTCATTCACAATAGAAAGAGAGCATAGTGAAAGGAGTGTTAATTCTGAAGAAAAAGCACTAGCTGAGTAGCTTCTCAGTATCTGTAAAAAAAAAATCTGTCTTGTGTGAGGAACTTGTTAAACACAAATCAAACACCTGTCACCCAGCTGGGCCACGTGTGTCACTGCTGAGCCATCTGCAGGAACACACCCCGTGCCAGTTGCTTTACTTAGTGTGGCCTGGGAACAAGAATCCATTAGACAAAAAGTCAACACTGGAATTAGCAGCACTTTTTCTTTTAGTGCCCTTCCACTTACTTGTTTGACTTCTTGTGTTTCTATTTTTGGAAGCCTCATGCCAGAGCAACAGTGCTGACTGCTGATTAGACAAGACTTGGCCCAGCCTCAGTGTGTCACATTGATTTAATCAGTTCAGACTTGAAACATGCAGTATGGATCTTAGGTGTTTATAAATATGGGCTAGCAGTGAGAACTAAAAAAATAAAAATACATTTTGGTTTGCAATATCTGTAAATGATTTTACTATACTAATAAAATGGAGTTTTTATTTCCAACAATTTTATATCTGTGAATTTCAGAAAGCAATTTACATTGAATTTGGAATATAAAACCTATGCTACAATTTTAGTGGGTTTAGGGGCAAGAAATATGTTCATTGATATTGAAAATGCACACATGAGCTGCATTTATTTAAATTTTAATAATATAACGCACTCACTAAAAAAAGGGCAAAGGAGAGTTAACAGTTCACAAGTCACAGGAGCCAACAGTATTATCTACAACATCTGCATGATTTGTACTATGTATAAATTTTCTACTGTATAAAATTAAGAATTTTTTTTTAAATCTAATGTGTTATTTATAATAGGAGTTATTATCCAGGCAGAAACTACTCATACAAAATTTAAATGAAGCACAATAATACAAGTTATTCATGATTATCCTAATATAGATCAATGACTCATCAGATCAAAAAAAATTTAGTATTCTGCGAAGTTTAATACCTAGTGCCTTAAAGGAAGGCAAACAAAACTAAGCAAAATGTGTCAGACAAGATGTACAATGTGGCAGTACAGTGAGAAAGTTCCTTCCTCCCCAATTAGTCCATTTCCTGCAACACACTGCTGCCAACTTTTACAGTGCAATAATGGGTACTTTCCTTAAAGCTCTGCATTCTGATGAGATGTGGAAAGTTCAGAATACCAGTTTCAAGCCCTACAGTCTCTAGCCCTCAAAAATGAAGGGAAAGAAACATGCAAGACTAAAATCTATGTGCCACAGAAACCTTCCAGAAAGAATCAAATAAATACAATCTATGAACAGTTGAAGAAGGATCCTCAAGCCTCCCCCTGCCCTTTCAAGCTCTCTAAGACCCTGACTGGGGCTTTTCAAGCCCAGTTAAGAAGCCCAGAGCCAGGCAGACTCACAGCTAGAGTATTCATGACTCTCTGATTAAGGAACAAAGGGCTGCATTTAATGACTGCATTATTTAACAACCGCATTATGTTTTACTTCCACGTTACATAACAGGCTAACAAAGGCCTGCCCTGCATGGCACTGTGACAGGCTCTGCTTTGCTCCCCGAATCCCAGACCCCTTGAAAATGAATGGTGACCTTTGGTTGCTTTGGCCACACCTCACATCACATCACAAAGGCGGCTGCTGCACTCCAGGCCCCCATGACCAGCCACGTTCTGCTGGTTATTGCAGTTCAGTGCAAGCACCACAGGGAATATACACCTCCCACTCTTATCTCACCAGTGTCACTTGCCTCCAGGAGACCACGGCTTTGATGCCAAGCAATACAAGGAGTAATGTCTGGCTCCAAAATCACATTTGTACTTTTGTTCTACTGAGACACACTAATCTGATTTTGAGGGAACCCATGAGAGCTGAGATGACAATGCTGTAACTTTCCTCAGATGGGACTGAAGCATATTTCCTTTCCCCTCAAAAAGCAATGATTCTTTAATTAAAAAATGAAGTCTTTGCTCACCGGCACCTACAGCAGTCACCAGGAACATTCCCTCCAGAATGGAAATAACACCCAAGCAGTGTCACTGCATGCCAGGTAATTTGATTCCACAGAGCTTTCTCTGGAGAACTGAACTGAACTGCTGTCGTTTAGCTTGAGGAATTGAAAAACCAGGGAGCTCAACAGTTCCTGGAGTTGTGAACTGTAAAAATCACCTAATAAGGCAAAAATAAGTCAGCACAGCAGACAGCTCTCTGGAATCAAATTTATGATCAAAGGCTATTCAAAACACTTTCTTGCAATGTTAAGGAGAGAGCAAGAAGGCAAGAACCATACATGCTGAAGCAATGAAGCAAGTTTTGGAAAGCATAATGATCTAAAGTGTATTTTCCAAGTAAGATGATTTATTTTATTTTTAAGCCTATCTACGTATCACAAATCTATTGAGACCTACTATTTTCACATGCGTCCATCTCTTAAAATTCAATGTATATTAACTTTACACTAAGATATCAATGAAAACACAAAAAGAATACAAAACTTGTAGAAAATTTGTTGCTGCAATAGATGACATCCAACTGCCTTATTTATCATGATCAGCAACTCTCAAGCTTAAGTTTAAGCCTTTAAACTTAGTGGTAATAAAGTTTCCAATTGTACCACAGTCTTACAGCTCACAACTCTCTTACTTTGAAAAGATTTCTGATATTAAATATTTTTCCAATGTTACTGGTTATGTTATTTTGTTTTTTTTAGAGACTCCAGAGAAAAGCAGCACAAAGATTTTTCAAAAGTAACTAACACAATTTATGTCTATACCTGATCTAAGAGTATTGAAATGCAACTGATTAGCAGTGCTGGAAGCTCATAAATTGGATGGCACTGAATAAAAGACACATAAACTAAGTAAGATGGCTGTAAGCAGTACCCATTCAGTGCTCTACATGCATTTTGGAAGTTCTCTCAAAGATGCTGATGAGCTACTTTGGAAATATCCTGATCCCCGTCAAGGATCTGTACAGGACATGAAATGTGGAAGGCAATATGCGCAGAGATCTTTGAAGACAGCTGCAAGGAAAAGACTGCATTACTGAAAACTCAATACCAACGTCTCCTCATGTACATTTACATGAGTGATTAATGCTCCAGAAGCATATGCTGAACTGGCACAACAGGCCAAATATCCATGGCCCTTCTGCAAAGTCAAATATGCCCTGGAAAATTCTGGAGTTTGCATGGTCTAGTTGGAGCAATGGGGAAAGCAAATAAATGGTCACAAGGATGTTCACAATGATGTTTTGATTTGGATGTACATTTAACAAGTTTCCAGTCGTGGATTTCATGACACAGCCGGGCCTGAAGCCCTGATCCTGTAGCAACTCAGTATGGAGATGGGTATTAAAAACATCTCTCAAAGCAATTTGAAGTCACATGCTACATCAGTATGCATTTTTTTTTTCTGAGATTTTAAGTTCATGTATATAAATTAAATTATGTTGGAAAACAAAGCACTGGACATTTCTAAGCCACGTTTTATATTGAAAAAATAATTTGATAATGTAGCCATTTTCAAACTCATTTTCTCAGGTACCTCTAAGGGAAAGCAGAACTCTTCCCACCAGGCAATGCAAAGTAGGCTGTTCAGGAAGCTGTCTTGATAGCATTCATACCACAGGTGTTATCTATATCACATTTTGAGTAGCCTTTTACTAATTATTTCCTTACCTATTCCATTAAAAAAATAACCTTATTCCAAAAGGATAATCAAATTTATCAAAACTGAAATCATCAGTGTTTGGTTTCAAAGTCAGTTAAGACTGCACAGTGATATTTATTGGACTTGAGAAAACTGAAGTTCCAGATAACCATAGCACACAGTTAAATTAAGAAAAAAACCACTACAAACAGCATTTATTCCAGTTCACAAAATATGTGAGTTCATATACATTTTGTTGTATCATCATCACAAGTGAATGTGCTTGAAATAAAAGGACTAATCCTTTTACAGATACCTACTGAATAGTTTAATGTAAAACTCATTTCATGTAAATCTCATTTTCAATACACAAAGTAGAAATAGCACTCATATAGTTGGTAGAGCTCTTGAAATGTACACTTAGTTTTTTTCTGGTCTGACTTTGGTCTCCATCTCATTTTACATGAGATTTTACATGATCTCCATCACTATAAATTGTATCATATCATATATGTGTGAATCATATATTATGAATAAAAGAAAACAATTACTATAGAAGTTTGGATAAAGCAGAATGGACAAAGCCAGTTTAATTTGGTAAATCTTCTGACTATAAATCTAAGTTGTATAAAAATAAACACTTTTTGATTTACATAAGTGTTTCTTTCTCTTTTTAGTCTGAACTATTTTATTAATATACTGCAGGAGGATCTATAGAGTGTAGTAGCAAATGCACAGCATATTGAATATCTCACTGCTTCAAGCTTACATACAAGACCAGCTATTTTAAAAAGTTTACTTAATGTATTTAATATTTTAGGAATAATGTTCATAATCTAGATTGCAAAAAAATCAACAATAAAAAAACTAAAACAATAAAGTTAAGCTATTTGAAAGTCAAACATTCAAAATGAATGTTGTCACAAGTATTTCACAAATTGTAGTTTAAGAAACATATATATGATCTCCATCACTATGAATTGCATCCTTGTATCATGAGAAAACAATTACTATACAATTATCTCTCAGAACCAGGAACCATCCAGTTAAACTGCTCAAACACACAGATTGTCTACCCCCTAAAATGCATATGACAAAATGGTTGAGAAATTCATCTTAACTGTCAAGGCATCACAGACCAGCAAAAAATAACCCTGTAACCCAAATTCCATCACTTAGCATCCAGAACTTAAATAAACTTTCAATTTGGAGTTTCATCGCCATGGCATTGTAGAGCCATAAGCAAAGAGAAATAAAGGACTTGACTTATTTGGATGAGTGACACAAGAAGTGTCACTCAAGGAAAAAGAAAAATAGCAGCTATACAGAGGAAAATTAAATCCAGCTTATTCAAGTTTATGAAAAGCTCATGAAGAAAAGTAAAAAATGAGCTCCCTGTAAATGAGAACATGAGATCAGTGTTAGGTGGATTTTTCCCCCCCTTATCCTCAGATAACATCTAACATGTTCTTAAGACTTGAGGACTTGATCTTCTAATAATGGTTCAAAGTGCTGTCAGACTCTTTGGAAAGCCTGGAAATACACCATAAATGGAGGATTGTAGAATCGTAGAAAGGCTTAGTTGAAATATATCTTGAGGATCATCATGTTCCTACCCCTCCTATCCCCATGGGCAGGGATGCCACCCGTTAGACCAGGTTGCTCAGGACTCCATGCAACAACTTTCAAACACTTTCAGGAATGGGGCATTTGCAACTTCTCTGGGCAACCTGTTCCAGTGCATCACCACCCTCTGAGAAAAGAATTTCCTCCTGAAATTTTATCTAGATTTTTCTTATTTCAGTTTAAAACCATTCCCCCTTTTCCTATCATTATGTGCCCATGCAAAAGGCAGCTCCCTCTTTTTTATAAGCCCCCTGTAAGTAGTGGAAGAATCCATCACATGATATGCTGTGTGCAGAGACCCAACACAAAACACGTGCCAGAGAAGTCTGTGGGTGCTATGGAAAGGACCTGCACACGCTCAACCTGTATGGAAGTAAGATAACATTATTATTTCAGTTAGGGAGAAGCCTGTGGGTCACACCAACAGGAATCTTGTCTCTCAATTTCATTCAGCAATACAGGAACACTAGGAAAATAATTCAACTTTTTTAAATGGAAATACTTTATAGAAATGTATTGACCTTGCTCAGGTTATGCCAGTGATGCGACCCTGCACACAGCAGTGACAGGTGAAGACCACTCTTAATAGCTGAGCAATCAGTTTTTGTTGCCATAATGAGTCTTACTGCTAGATCAGGATTGGTTAATTTCTGGAGCAGACAGGTGATTGTCATAATATATCTTAATGCAGTTCAGTCACCTCAAACCTCCACTTCAGGGAGAGATTTAATTTTTCACACCATAACCAGCACTCTGGCTATAATCCAGTTATACTAACTGGCTTCAGAAGTGTATCCAGAGGTAATTTCACTTGCAAATCACCAAAAAGTAGGCTAACACAGTGCTTGCTTCAACACATTTCTTCTGTACTCACAGCCTTTGCTGACCATTGCCAGAAGGACAGAGCCTAAGGTCTCACACACACAGGAATTCTGATTAACCATAGCTTCCAGTTGTTCTTGTATCATGGTTTGACAGCTACCTTGAAGAAGTGTGCCCAGAAGGCTGAGCTACAAATCAGTCCTGACTGCAGGAAAGGGATCATGCCACTGTATTCCATCTCTTCTGATAGCCTACAAAGGAAGTAAATTTCCCTCCAAGGGAAGACTACTACCCTCTTATTTTAGAATTATAAAAAAAACCCCTCAGAACTATCTCCTCTGATAATTTCAAGAGTTTTTCCTGCTGTCCCAAGTAGGTTTTACTATTTAAAAGAAAAATCTCTGAAGACAGTTTCCTGAAAAAGGATGGGGATGAAAGAACTAGATAGATGGACATCAACTAGACAGTTGCATATGTAATGGTGCTGACTATCTACTGTGTTGTGACTTTGGGGCCTGAGGTAGGGCTCCAAGCATCTGCATTAGATTCTTGACTCTCTAGATTGGTCATAAAGAACCATGACACTGAGTTCTTTTAATCCAAAGGCAGATGAGACAACGGGCATCTTGTGGTGTGCTACCAGTCATTGAAAATCTCATTTTTTACTTTGGCAGCTTAAAAGATCTGCATCAGAAAAATCCACCAAACTGCTGAATTATGGCCAGAACATTCCTCTGTTTTCTTTAGGGCATTAAGGCTATTCTTATGTTACCCTAGAGTCATCAAGCCTTAAACTTTGCTCTTTATATTAGCCTTCAGCAGATCCAGCCTCTTAATTGGCAAGGGCCTCCTAGAAGTCTACACCACTTACTTGTGTACCTGTTAGCCAGGAGACTGTGGCAAAACCACCACAGCATTTAGTGAATGGGAAATTTTGTTGTCTGTGTCAATATGTCTTGAAAATGACAGAAGACAAATTGCCACATTTGAAGACAAACTGAACAATTTTCACATTTAAGATCCTCAAAAGTCAAGGCCATATATGAAAGCTCACGGATGTCTCACCATTTACCACATCTTGAAAATTAAGAATATGGGTATCAAGCATATGTTCTGGGAGATTCTCCTGTTAAGATTCTCTCAAGTAATAAAGCTCATTGCATAGTATTATTCTAAGTTTAGTTTTTCACTACGTAAGGTATGTTTGAGATAATCATTCTAAAAAATCAGGACTTCCAACAGCCAAGTTTATCTCATTCTAAGATAAAAATCTAAAATAGGTCAAATGAATTGATATTGTTGCTTGTGCATAACAACAAGAGTAAAATCTATTGCTTATTTATTCTCTGAACCTTTTCCCAGGGAATGAAGTATAAGCAAAAGAGTATAGGAGTGGATAGATTTTGAGAGTATTATCTAGAGGACTTTTGTTCTATGAAACTTCAATCTTCAGTTAAATTTTTAAAAAGTTTAATTTCTTTTCCCTTCTTCCTGTTGCTAACTAGTGACTCGGGCACATCTGCACAAAGCTCAGAAATACACAGTGCAAAAACATAAGAAAAACCATACTAAGCAATTTAACATCTCCAACAACAGATAACATGTGCTGAAGGCTTTAAGAAGATACACAAACAGGAGTAGCTCCTCAGAATGCTCTCCCAGCACTGCATGGTCTGCACCTCAACATCCTGAAATGTAGGAGATGCTTTTGCAAACAACAGTGCTTAGAGTATTTTTATCATAGAATATATTGAGTTGCAAGGGGCTCATTAGAACCTTGAAGTCCAATTCCTGGCCCTGCACAGAACAACCCAAGAATCCCACCCTGTGCCTGATGGCGTTGTCCAAATGCTTTTTCAGCTCAGACAGGTTTGGTGCTGCTCTTCCACTTCGTTGTCTTTAACTCTATGTGCAATGTTACCATCCAGAACACCACAATTAAGGGAGCACAAAAATAAAAGATTCTACAAGTATATATAGTTCTTGCTACATCACCTGGGAGAGAACACATAAGCACCTTTCACAACATGAGGAAAATATTCATTCTAGCTCCAGAAAAAGCTAATACACACAGCACTGCACTACTCCACACAGACATGACCACTCTGGCTAGCTGAAGCTGGATAGCAGGATCTCAGTTTCTTCACCTAGTTATGCATGTACAAAATACTTGGCTGTCATTTTTATTTTAGAAGTTTTAGGCTTTGACAGTCTCATATTTCATGGTAGTTCATTTTTAACTTGTAGCAATGGTGTTTTATATAGGCTGAATTAAAAGTGTTGTAATGTTCAGAAAAAGTACAATGTCTGGATATTAAATATGATCTGACTGTTGAACTTCATGTAAACTAACAGGAGCTTTGGGATTTGGCCTGACAATGAATTTGCAAGGCGCTTAGGAAAAAAACCCAAACAATATTAACCATGGAAACTGTAATAATAACAACTTGGACTGGAAAAGCAATGCAGCCTGGTAAGTTTAAAGCTAGATAACATCAGAGTAGGAGCTACAGAAAGAGTCAAGGGAAAACACAGCTTCATTCTAGATCAATCTCAATCTACAATGCTTTACAATAACTCTTTCCATTAATTCACATCAAGGAGCGCAGTAAAGTAAAACACTGTCTATCTGGATCAAAACAAAGGTTTCTTCAGTCAATTAAGGGACTACAATTGTGGCAACAACAGATGTCTACAGAAAAATATAACAGGGCAGCCATAAAGACTTCTCCTGTGGCTTTCCCAGATTCCAGCCTCTTGGAGTACAAGCAGACTGACACACTCCATGGAATTTCACTCCATTAATTTTCTAATACATTTTCAGACTTTTCAGGTTCTGTGGCAGTGTTCAAACTGTAATATTGTAACAGGAATAATGAGCTCTTTCTATCCTTTTTAAACCTGATATCAGATAGGTTTGATGCTCTAATTCACACACTGAAAAATAAAATAAACAAATAAATCCCTATTAATCTCTGCATTCAGAGGACAGCACAGAGAACAGAACATGACACATTTTTTTTAATTGTGCCTTTTTCAGTTTGAAGTCCACATTGTCACACTTTAATTGGAAGATGTCTGATGCACTTGATCACTTTTGACATCTCTGAACCTTTTCTAGTATTAGATTCCCACTGAGATATGAGAACCAGAACTGTATACATCATTCAAGTTGTAGCATAATACAAACAGATTCATTATAAATGGTGGCATTAAAGTGCTTTTGCTTTGTTCCCTATTCTCTTCCTGCTAATTCCTAAATATTGTTTGTTTGTTTGACTAGCAGAAAACAGTGGGTCCATGTTTTCCTTGATCTTTAATTCCAAGATCACTTTCCTGAATAGTAATAGCTAGTCCAGTCTGGCATTAAATGCATAATGCTTCCTTTGTTTTCCTCTTCATCTGCATCACTTGCCTATTACTTTCTCTGAGTTTTACGTATCACTTGACAATTCAGTTCTTCAATGCTGCAAATTCCTTTGAACATCTTTGCAGCCCGTTCTCCATTTTTCTACCAATATAACTTAAAACCAGCAACAAATACCTTGATTTTTACTCTTAACTTTGCCAATGTACATCTACCTCTCATTTTTAAAAAAATCACAGTTTGATACAGAAATAGAAAGTAAAAATAAAAGAGAGTTTCATAATTTTATGTCCTGTAAACCCACAGATTTTTAAGCCTGAGAGCAAAAAGCTGTTTCCTCAGTGTTATGAGGGCTGTCACTATACTGAAGATGCTATATATTGAACTTATAGACTTCCTCTAATACAGGTAAGTAGCACCAAACCAAGTGCATACAACTGTCTTATTTTGCACACTAACATTCTGAAATGAAGTGAAGCTTATCCTTGAATACACCAGTAGGCTGGCATGCCTTCTTAGCCATGGCTATTCCAAATCTCTGATTAAGAGGTCAGTGGTGTTTATCTCAAGCTCTACCAAGCAGACTGTTGAGTGAACAAGATCTCTTATCTGAGCTTGCAGACCACAAAATGGGCAAGTGGAATGAGTACCTTCCTTTAGCTCTGTATATTTCCCACTTACTGGGAAAAAAACCCCACCAAACCCACACATCTGCAGAGAATACTATTGATTTGAACAGCTTTTGCAGTGTGTTACAAAAACATGCAGGTAAGACAATACTGTAACAGAAGTGTTCTATCCTCCCATTTCTGTACACAATTACAGAGAAGCCACTGACATGATGAACACTCCTTGAGAGTTAAATCACACATCAGCAAACATGAACATACCTTTTCACCAGGCAGACCTGCAACACCGTCTGGTCCTTTCACACCCATCTCACCCTACAAAACAAATTCATCAATTAGAAACTCCACAGACTGCTGAGGTTAACCACAACTTAACAAGGTCTTATCAGACTCAAGAGAAAAGCATTTTGTACCTGATTTTTTAGTAATGCCACCACAGTGGAGGAGGATGCCTTACATGTAGCACTAAAATCAGCAAAATAAATTAATTTTAAACACCTATGACATCAATTAAGTCCTTAATAAAATACTTGTGCATCTGCATTTTCATAAAAGCGAGTCCATTAATTTTAAAGGAATTTATTTTAATAGAAAATTGAAACCAAGAGGATTCGTTTTCAGTTCTACACTGAGAAGGCTCAACATGTAATACAGATTTGCATAAAGCCATGAGCCTGCAATATTTTTGAAAGAGACTCTTTAAATTCCTCTCTACCTCCCTTTTATCCTCTCAGAGAAACAAAATCCCAAGCCATAAGCAATCTATAAGAAAATTTTAGTTTTAAGAGAGAAATGACTGATTGATCAGAAGAGTTACGGCAGATCCCAGCAGCTGTAAATTGGACCATAAGTCTTAAAAATTAAATAAAAGAGAACAACAAAGCCAGAAATTTTGCTAAATAATGTGAAGTATAAGGTTTAAAAAATTTAAAATAAAAATCATTTGGATTCCAGAGGAATACAACAAAATAGCATTCATTTAAAAGCAAAACAAAATATTAGGTGTGTCCATTTCTACAAGAAAAGAACATTCTCCAGCAAGAATAATATCATAACTCTGGTCTGAAATGAAGTTATTAACCTTTCTGAAGTTGAGAAAGGAGTAGTGAGATTGGCCAGAAGTACACAACAAGAGTTTTATCAGAATCGTAAAGGTTAAAAAACCCTTCCAAGATCATCAAGTCCAACCAACCGAACATCACCATGTCAAAGAGACCACAGCACTGAGTACCCTGTCCAATTATTTCTTAAATGCCTCCAGAGAGAGTGACTCCACCACCTCCCTGGGCAGCTCATTCCAAGGACTGACCACCTTTTCAACAAAGAAATTCTTCCAGATGTCCAACTTGAACCTTCTGTTGCACAGCTTGAGGCCATTTCTTCTTGTCCTGTCACTGGCTGACTCCCACCTGCCTACAATCTCCTTTCAGGCAATTGTAGAGAACAATAAGGTCACTCCTGAGATTTCTTTTCTCCAGCCTAAATACTCCCAGCTCCCTCAGTCACTCCTCACAAGACTTGTTCTTACTGAGCATGCACTCGATCCCCTCACCCAGACCATGGATAAAGATATTAAACAGCTTTGTCTCAAAAATAGACTAAAATCCTGTGTGTGAACAGCATGAATCCACTGGCACTATGGGAGGCAAAGGTTACTTTATCTAATCACCCAGAGAGTGACTCTCTTACCGATGCATTCCTCTGTTCCCTTCTTCCACTTGTCAGTATTTTAATAGACCAGTACTACTTTGTTACCTTCAGCAGTGTATTTTTATACACTGTATAATCTAAAATTACACAGCCTGCTACATGCCAGGAAGCCTTTAGCCTGTATGACTTACTAGCCAATTAACCAAGGTATGTTTACACTTCTGTTCCACTAACTGCAGACAGACTCCTCATCTTGAAGACAATTATTTTCCACTGCAAATTAGATCTGCAAGTTTTGTTTCTATCTTCTAGTTGTGCTTTTAATAACCATGGGCTGAAAGGTGGTAGTTTTCCATGCCTTTATGAACATAAATATCAAATACTACAGGGATCTAATAGTATTCATACAAACAGTATCACAGACTAAAACCAAAAATACAGGAAATGCATTTTTAATATTTTTATTTATTTATTAGTGGCATTTTCTTTCTGCAGGCCTTAAAGTCCTTCACAAAAGCAAAGGATTAGTTGCCAGGAAAGCAGCTTTGTAAGGTGGTGAACAGTAGTAGTACAAGGCTGGCATTTATAGGTTATGAGGCACACACAGTGTAACAGCCAAAGGTAGAACCATGAACTCTAAGTCTACTGTCAGGGTTTACTGAAAACTTTTCAGGATTTGAAAATTCTTTTCAAATGAGCTTCTCATGGGTGAGCAGGTGTTCAGCCATCTCCAGGAAAGCAGAGCTCCATTACATATCATGGTCACTTGGGAAGACAAATGGTGTCACTCCAGATGTCACCCCGCTTCCTCCTTCTTGCCACTGCTTTGTATACTACTTTATATACTGAGCATGGCACCATGTATAGGGTATGGAATATCCTTTTGGTACTTTTGGGGTCACCTGTCCTGGCTGTGTCCTCTCCCAGCTCCTTGTCTCCCTCGCTGGTGGAGTGGGGTCAGAAAAGTCTTTGACAGAGTGCAAGCACTGTGAAAACATCCCTGTGCTATCAACCCTGTTTCCAGCACAAATCCAAAACACATCCTCTTACTGGATACTGTGAATAAAATGAACTCTGTCCCAACTGAAACACATCATCAGAAATATCCAGATTTTTAAAAAAAAGTGTCTGTTAGCAAAAAGGAAAAAAAAAGAATTCACATTCAGAGAATATGTCAAGAAAATAAAACAAGAAAACTTATCTCAAAGGCAGCATCACTCCAGGGTTTCCCTGGTACTTTTGGAGCAGCAGGGAGTATACAGATGAGGAAGTATCACCCCTGTTACTCCCAGCAAAAGCCTCCAGCTGTGTTCAGTCCCATCAGGACAGGAGCTCAGTCTCACCAAGGCCTGAGCTGGGTGTCACTGGTTTAATTCCTGCTCCAGTGCCAGCGACTGCTGGCTCCCCTGCTCCTGTTTCAATTCCAGAATGGCCCCACTGGGAAAGTGTCATTCCCCCACACCTCTGAGCACCTCAAACTGGTGAGGACCCACTGCCACCATCTCCACTCCTCAGGAAGACTTAAACTCAGGACTGAGATGAATACTGGAATGGCAAATGTGGTAACAAAGACTAATTCACATTTCAGAATTTTTTATGAGAAAAAAATTGTTGTGTTGCTAATGATACTTTCCCTTTTTAATTTGATAACCTGCGTGATTAGATGGTAAAATATAAGCAGGACTATCCATAGATTCCTAGCTTAGTAAGCATGAAGTGTTTCCTTCTGCTTACTGTATGATTTTATTCTACTAAGTATACTGGCAATTCCTGACTTTGTATTAACTAACAGCCAGCCATAGTTTGTTCAATTATGCTTTTGTTCTTGAATTCCAGCTTCCTATCAATAACCTCAGCAACCAAGACGGGGCCAGAAAGGAATCATTATCAAAGCTGCACAGTACAATAGATGTGCTTTATGTGGAATCAAGTCGACTGGATTTTTAGAGGAAAGTCAGAGCAGCAGGAAAGAAATACTAGCAAGGGAAATAGGCAGAAAGAACAGTTCAGACACTTCATTTGTTCTCCAGGAGATCTTTTTTTATATCATTCTATTATAAATATTTTCCTAGGTCAATAATATATTGCATAAATCTATCTCTACCAATTCCAAAATAGCCTTTTAAATGTCCTTTTCCTTAAGTAAAATTTAAATTAATGAAGTTGAATAGCAATAAATTTCTCCATGGTGTGCGTCAACAGGCATTTTAATATTTGAAAGCAATCTGCCTCTGGCTTTCTGGTCCCTACTGCACTTACAGCATTAACAAATGACCTATTAACACAGCTAGGATTGGTTTAAAGTTATATCAAAATATTTAATTCTGTTTAGATCTCAATTTGAAATATTTCATGGGCATTAAGTCTGATTAAAAGAAATAAAAGTAGAAAACAGTTATTTTTTTAGCCTCTTTGAGAGAGAGAGTGGGTTTATATATTCAGCGTATATGTAATCATTCCAATTATGGTCATCCATATTCTGTCTTTCTGAAGAATGCCTACATACTGAGAAAAAAACAGGACCTTTACAACATTATCAAAAGACATTTGCTAACAAAAAATATGCTTGTAATGTTCTGAGTAGTTAAATATAATGCTGAAGTAGCACAAATTCCACCAAATAGAAAACAATAAATATCTCACTCAGAGCAGCAGAAGAGAAAACCCAACTCCACAGCAGATATAAAAATGTATTAAAATCGCAGGAGACTTCCATCTGACTTGTGTTCACTTGCAACTTGTGAAATACACTGTGCTAAGAATCAAGCTGCCATGAGGGTAATACAGCATGTTATTTAAAGATAGTCCAAATTATACACTTAGTAAGTAGCAAACAAAGTCGACCTTGGTAATTTTTTCAGTTTTAATTACTGAGAAATTAAAGAACAAGAGGTGGTGCCTTGCTGCAGAAGCTGATCACCCAGCAAAAATTTCCTGCAGAGCAAACAAGTATTTCATGCCTGAAGTATTGGAGATAATGGTTTTGAGTGAAGAATTGTCCTCATGAAGTCATAATGGAAGGCCAGGTGTACAAACTGGAAGTTCATCCACACAAATGGCATAATTTTGATCAGTGATGCTCCTGTGCATTCACATGCACAGCTTGCCAGAGATATATCAATATTTGCATGAATGCTTGTTCCAGTGAAAATACAGCACTCCAGTCCTTTGGGTCTGCAGTATACTTTGAATTTTGGCTCAGATCTGATCAGAGGTGCTAAGATGAGCCAAGAGTATAGGAATGAAGTGGACACAGTCAAAGAATTAAATTCAAAATGCCTAAAATGGCTTATAAGCTATCATACTTTATACTGGTAATAGCTTAGATGTTCCTGAACAGTCTGACCTCAGGGAACAATGACATTAGAATGAAGAGAAGGACAATTTTGAGGGGCTTGAATATAGCTTAATATCAGTCTGTGTAAGTAGAGACTTCCTTGTTAATCCCATAGCAACAAAAAAAGATGTAAATTCAATCATATAATTAATTAAAATGAATGGGAAATTGGAATGAGTTAAAATAAAATGAAAAGAACTGTTGTGCCGAAAATGAGGTAATATCAAGAAAATTAGAAATCTCTAATGAAAGAAGGTAAAAAATTAACATTTTCACTTGGATGCTGAAATGGCAAGGTCATTTAAATATTTTTAGTTAGATGTCTATAGTAATATGATTTAAAAACAAAAGAAACAAAAAATGAGAAGCTGAGCACAAGCAAAAGGGGAAACATGTTTAGAAACCACACACAACTTAGAGAAGACCTATTTTTTTGTAGCTGGTCAGCAAAGTTATCAAGAAGCTGCCTATTTTGTGTATAACATATTACAAGACATTCAGAAAGTGTCTGTTAGTTTCATTTACACTATCCAACAATAAATCATGTATCCTACATGTTTGGAATGTTCTGGAGTCTTACTGCCTCTTCAGGTCTAATTATTGATGTCACAAGGCCATCCTTGAGAATGAATGTTACTGAAAACTTGCGTAAATGCAGAGTCAATGAGAGAAATGGTATTAAAATCTCAGATAATGCTGCTTTCAGCTCCATCATGGCAGGCACTATTTAACACAAGATTTGTTTGCTCCCAAAGGTCAGTGAGTGAATTCTCATCACATACTGTGCCCTCCATCCAACCCCCCTTCTCTATCCCCTCAAAACAGAAAACTCCACCTATTGCAAAGGAAGTAACAAGTAACAAGGAAGTAACAAGTACTGATCAAAAAGAAAAGTTCAACTGAAGTAGCTTTCTACCTGCTTGGTGTACTACCTGACTTTAACATACTGATTCATTCAATTTTGAGAAAGAACATTCATAAATGTCAATATACTCATTTTAGGTTAAACTGCTGGGTGCAGGGGGGTGTTCATTGACCCTTAGATAGTTTCATGCATAGACAATCCATGCAATGAGGCTCTTTTTTTAAGACAAGTGGGAGAACAGAACCAGAAGTGACCACAGGCACTCACTCACATGCTTCGTTTAGAGGCATTATGCTTAGCATGGTAAATACTGCTAATTGGCTGGGAGATTAAATGGTAAAAAAAATCAGACACGTGAAGTCTGCTTTTCCAACTTAGTAGCAATAATGGTCTGAATGGATCAGGTCAGGAGCAGAAAAGCAGTTTCCCAAACAAATGCTAGGAAATTCCCTATGCTGGTGGCATAAGCTAAAACTAAAAACTGACAATTGTTTAACACACTCAGGATCAAAACTTTGTGATTAAGCCTTAAAACTGACAGCAGTCCCTCTAGGTTCAGCTGGACTATAGAAACTAACATGACTGAACTTTTTTTTCACCTAAAAATACAGCTTGTGCCAGAAGTGAAATATATACTGGAGGGGAGGGGTTGTGGTGGGGGGCAATAAAGGAACGTTCTTAATTTCAACCATCTGTGTAGATAAGCCTTTTCAGAATCAGAGCCTTTTCATCCAGATACTAAAGTTATAGGAACAACCCTGTCTGTCTTCACGAATTATTTCAGATCACATACTAGATGGTGTCCTGCAAGGTAGGATGCTGGATTAGGATACCTTCATCCTCACCTCTGGATTAGGATATTCTAGGCATCTTCCTCTCACACTGCATTCCCTGAACTCAAGTCCTATCTCACTGTCTTTGTTGCAGATTTACAATAGTTTATGCAATTTGCCCCCTCTAATAGCACATGGAAAACACATTCCCAGACATGTCTTAATTGAGCATCCTTCAACAAAATTTAAGGAATGGAGTGCAAATGGAAAACATCTGATATGTTGACCTATACTATTAGAAAATTCCAAGCTACATAGCATAAGAATGTCATGGTAAGCGTTACAGGAAAATTCAGAAAAGGCCCAAGGAAAAGATGAACTGGCCTGTCCTAGAGACTTGTTAATGTCAGATTCTTCTCTCCTCACAATTAACAAAGTTTCAGGTACAAGTGTTGTCAAAGAATATACTGAGGTCATATTTCATATCCTCCTACTGATGATTGCAAGGAGCATTCCACCATCAGAGTGATGCACAAACGTGATAAGGGAAAATTCTTGTCTGACTATATACATGCCTTCTGTGTAGGGCATGGTGACAGGGCTGGGGAGGCTGTGCTTCCCAGGCAGGTAAACTGTGCCTCACAGAGTTGATGAGGTGACACCAAAGTGAGAGGTGTAAGATGCCTGGCAAGGGGCTCACACACAGAGGCAGACACCGGCTGATAAAGGATCTAACCTGTGTTCAGGCAGATTTCTTTAAGGAATAACAGAATCCATATAATGCCTATTTAAGAAAGATAAGCCAATGATAATAATTGAAAGAGAATTCAGGTGATTATTTTACCTTTTCACCTTTCTCTCCTCTCTGGCCTGGCAAACCAGCTACTCCTGGCAATCCTGCTTCTCCCTGATTTAAAAAAAATTAAAAAAAGTCAACAAAGCAGATCTAAAATATATTTGGTTAGGTTTCCTGTCTTTGTCAAATGCCCAACAAAGCAAATGACTCAATAAATACAGTGCAACACCCAGGACAAGTATTAAAAGAAAACAAACATTATGTAGAATATAATTCATTCTCAAGTAAAAACATTTATACTACATATAATGCCTAAATACAATTCTCAGTTTTACCACGGTACATTTTTGGGTGTATATTCGAACAATTAAACCTTACTGATGAAATCTCTAACTTTACATTAACTAAATCCAAAATGTACTGATTCTTAACTGGAAATACGATGTAAGTATGTTACAATACTACAAACCAGTAAGATTTTTTTCATGACTGCAAAAAATCCAACAAACCCAAAACAAACTGTTTTTATATCTAACAGGATTAAACAGCATGATGCATTAAAAAGCAACAGGGAGACTTTATACTTTATTTGGAAAGCAGTAGCATCTCTGTGTAGATTCTTGCTGTGTCCCTGGAAGCGTGTATATTTTGCTGGCATGAACAGTCACTGGTGATGAAGTCGTAGCCAGTAACTTCTCCTCACGTGGGCACTAAAACAAAAAGATTTTCTGGTTTTGGTCCACTCTGGTTAATAGGTAAAACCCATCCAACCACTAGTTTTAAGTTATCTTCCATTTTAATACTCCTGTACTAATCATACATGGAAAGTGCCAACAATTTCCAAACAGAGAAGAAAGCTATAAAAAAATGGGTTCTAGATATTAAGATCCTTCTATTCTAAAATTTATGCCAGTTAAAACTGATATGACATCCCACTTCTTTCTCCCAAAAGACAGAAGAATAAAGAGTCCCAAAATTAGAAGTAGTGAAACAGAAAATGTCCATGGAGATAAAAAAAAAATATAGCACTTCTCAGTCTCACCTAGTCCTCTGCCATGACCCTAAGTGCAAAATATAAAAGTGAGTGTTAAGGGAATTTTTTTTTTTCTTTTATAGTTAAATACTTTGGGCAGACATAGTTTGGAAACAAACAAAAAAGCCCTGAAGCCAAGATTTACCTGTCTGTGACTCCTGAGAACTGAGCCAAAATAGTACAGGAGAAACCAATAGAACCTGCCACATTTCAGTCAGTCTCATTAAGATATAATAAGGTTTTTTTCAAGCATTATGTCAGAGAAATTCCCACAGGATTTACTGCTTAGCATAAAAATTTTTATCCAAGTCTAAATTCCTTCTCTTAAATTGCTGAAAATGTAGCTGTTATTATGGGTAAGGAAGTTGTGAAAAAATAAAACAGAAAAAGTAATGCTAGTTTTAATATGAAAGTCATTAACAATTAGTCCATCATTTCTTACCTCTTAAACATAAGACATACAATGAAACTGATGGTGCTTTTAGCTACACAGATGAATATGTAAGCGTTATTAATAAAGCCCATTGTTGAGCTCTTCTGTTTATATTTAATTAGGGTTTGTTTTGTTATTGCATTTTTGCTGCTGTGTCATAACTGTCAACAAATTGCATTTTCAAGCTCCAAGTGGAACATGCAGAAATTTCATTCATTCCACTTTTTCAAAAGATTATACATTCAAGAGAAAATCTGCATTACTAGAATATATTTAGAAATATATATGCAGCATTGTTTAGAATGGAAATTTTCCCCTGAAATTAGATCATGTTTCTTTCATGCTTCTGAGCACCAAGCAGTCTTCTGCTCCTCTGTTCTTGGGCAGATTTCTCTCTCCCATTCAGTCACACATTCCCCTATCTCTGTGGATGTATTCAATCAGTCCTTCGACATGTTCTGTGGGTTTTTTTGGCTGACTATAACATTGGTGGTGATGGCACTGTCACTGTCTCAGAGGAGCTTGATCTTAGAGATTACTTATGAGTAGCAGGCCAATAATTTAATAAAAAAATCTTTCTGAGGTTATTTGTTGGTTTTTTTGTTTGTTTGTTTGTTTTTTAATGGGCTAGATTGAGCAAAATAATTACATCTAGAACTTCAAACTATGGATCTCCTGTTTACATTGATTTTTGTCTATCAAAACAAGAGGGAAAAGCGAACCCTTTAAATGAAATCAATGTTTTCCCTTAAGTTAAACTATATATACACATCATTCTACAGAAGAAAGTATTTCATAGAATCATCAAGGTTGGAGGAGACCTGTAGGATCAAGTCCAACCATCAACCTAACACCATAACTTGCCAATTAAGAAAAACCCCTTCCTCCATTTTAGTGTACTAAAATAAAGAAAACACCATCCTATTTTCCTTCTCTTCCACTGTCACGCAGATTCTTTCCTGGGCTTTGCTTATATCATCTGTAAAGCTTCACAGCATGCAACTGTTACTGAAATGGCCTCTGTTGTTTGAAACCATTCTCAAGTCATTGCAGTGATTTGTTTCCTGTTCTCTGAGGCTTCTTCAGTTACTAATCAGACATTAATCAATGTTAACAAAAACATTTAAAAAGCACTAGCAGCACCTAGTGCCTTTTGCTGATGTTCCACTGTACCATTTATTTAGGCAGCAAAAAACTATGTACCATGACTCCAGATATGGAATTCATTTTTAGAAACTAATTAAAGTATCACCTCTATTGAAAATTTTTTATAACTCTTTAGCAAGAAAGAATAAAGCAATTTCTTTTGTACAAACCTTTGAATTTTAACAGATAACTTACCAAGTCTGCAGATATTTCACAACACGTATCTTCTGTTGCAAGTTGTGAATTGCAATAAACTGCTATGTGATGAAGTTCAATCTATTAAGAAATACAAAAGAAATTCATAGGAGGTGTAAAAAATTATGCATTACAGCATGCATTTTCTTATCTTGCCATAGTAAATTTTCCTTTTGAAACACTGCATATTTCTAAAACGCTAGAAAAGGACAAATCCAAAACAATTACATGGCTCTTCATTTAAGGAACAAATTTTGCAGTCCATCACTTTGATGTAAATCACATTTTAGATTTCATTTATTTCCATGTAAGTTGCATCCATCTTTATTGGTTTGCTATATTACACAGGCATTTTAGCCTTGTAGACATCCACTGAAAAACTTCTTTTCAGGAATATAATTTTCCTCTTCAGGAAACTAAAATAAAGGTTTGATAAACTCTATCACAGACATCTATTTCTTTGGACAGACCTTTGCCTGGACACTGCCACTGAATCATCTGAAGAGCAAAAATCACAAATTCTGTATCAAAAGCTTGTGTTTCAAGACTTTGGGTGGATTGGTGAGATGTGAAGCAAGTAAAATTTTAACTAGCTATTCTTGTCCTCATATGCCTCTTTCTGCATCAGTTTTATATCCTCTTAATCTCCCTCTTGCACTTGGTATTGAGAAAAGTGACTGTTGGTTCAGGATCTGCTCTGCTGCCTTCATCAGCTTTAAGCTCATAAGTTTTTCCTGCAAATGTGGAAATCCCAATTGACAACTTCCACTCAGAATTATCCAAATTGTAGCATGCAACCAGCAGGAAAAAAATGCTCTTTATTCTGCATGCTATTTGGAAATAAGCAGACTGTACATACATTTGAAGTAAAGTCAAACTCAAGTCTTAGAAAATAAAGCATAAACTTGGCTCCATGAAAAAAGAGCTGAGTCCAGGCCAAAATGCTTATTGCCCCACAAGAATGATTCCTCCTGCAGTGTTAGCCTGCAGTTACAATGTGCTATTTTCCCCTGGAATCCTACAGTGTACATAACATCACTGATGCTTTCTGATGGTCACTATAAACTCCAAGGCAGATGCTTTAAACCTGGCAGCTGTGTGCCAGTGTACCTAAAACAAACTGATATTTCCTGAAGATTTCAAATTACTTGCTGTGCTTTCAAATTACTCTTTTCTCTGCATGAGGAAACAGAAGAAAGCATCCCTGGGACAGAAAATAGCCCAGAATATTATGGGGTTTCCTTGGGTAATTCTTGCATCAAATGCTGCAAGAAACACATCTCTGGCCACTTCCTAATCCCTCTCCCTTTTGGATAAGGAGAGACAACTAATGTGCCCCTATTTCTACATAGCTGCATTACTCTAGAAGACCTAACACAGAGGTAATCCTTAATTATTTTGTATCTCCCCTTTATCAAAAGCAGACAAAGTGTAACTGACAACAGATACAAACCTAAAAATAAACCTTACTAAAAATGAAAGAAAAAAATTAGGACTGCAAGTTATCTTTAAACATAGCAATAATATACCTCTGGTAATTAGGTGGATCTTTCTCCAAAATGAAACACAGAAAAACAGACTCCTTAAACCAGGACTGAGTTTTATGCAGTTACTCTGGCAACAGCTTTGTCTTAGCAGATGCTACAGCATTGAATAATGTTTAGAGAAAAACACTTAAGGACTTCAAATTAAGCATACACACTCAAAAATAATGACTGTGTTTGAACACTTTATCTACACGATTCTTTGCAACTGTGTTAGTAAAAGCATGGCTAAAACATTACTTCAAGTTATCTGTTTGTCCTTTCATACTACTCACATCTACAGGCTTATCATCCGCAGCACGAGAAGCAATCAGTGTCCTTCCCTGCAAGTCAATGGTGAATTTTTCATCAGTCTGCTTTCTCTCAATTAAATTACAATCCAAATAGAGGGAAATGATCCCTGACTGCACGCTAATACCAAGCTTATGCCACTGCCGATCAAACAATGGATAAATTTCTCGACTCTTAAAAGTGTAGTGCAGTATATTTCCCTGAGAAGATTTGGTCATATACTCCACCACCTTTTTTGTACCATCCAGGAGGACAGAGATCTGAAAGCAAGACAAAATAAAAGAAGTGTTTATTTAAAAGTTGCAAGAAAGAAGCACATATGTAAACTATATATAGCAAAAATATTTCAACAACATACACTGGGAAAGAACTATGTTATGAAGCATTCTTCTATGTAACTTGGTAAATACCTATCAGCTATAAATCATAACATGCATTTGTTCTATTTTGTAGTCTAAACTAAATAGATTTTGCTATATTTCTGTCATTCCTGCAATTATCAATTATTTCAGAGCAGTCTGCCTATTTCATATAAACTCTGGCTAAATCCATTAATGAAATATCTATATTATGAGGGGGGAAAAAAGAAGAAGAAATCTTTTGAAGAAATAAATCAAAGATGACTCTAACCTCAGGTGTGTCATACTGATTTAAAACTTGCCATATATACCAACGCTCTTTCTTGGTATTTCGTCGTATACGGAACGTGGCAACTAGAGAGTATTCTTCAGGAAGCCCATTTGGAAATACTCGCCTGGAACAGGAGGGAGGGAAAAGATTCCTTGTTATTATACAAATAAGCACTGCTTAAAAGAAATGAACAGAAATAATACCTGGTGAAAACAAGGAGCCAAACACTTGCTCCCACTCATACATATTCACAAGCCCCAGCATTCAGAAGCATTTCTTCTCAGAAGTACAGTTCAGTCTCTTTATAGGAATAAATAACTGAAAGTTTTTGTAATTATTTTTTGTTTTAAACTTCTTAGCATCTGTGATTAAATAGGAGTCTAAAAGTTCATTCATGCAAAGTGAAAGTCCCACATGGAAGTATTTTAAAATGCATCTCTTCCCAGTTCATTGCTTGGGATACTTGAATAAGTTTTATAGGGATTTGTGGAATAATCCCCATCTTTGTAAACTTTCAAAACACAGCTGGAGAGGGCTCATAATAACCTGATCTAACTTTCAATTTGGTCCTGCTTTGAGCAGGGATTTGATCCAGTGACCTCCATGGGCAATGACTTGGACAGCTTGAACATCAGAACCGCTGGACTTTGGCAAGCTTGAAAAAAAATAAGGAAGATATTTTAGAACAAATGATTTACTGCTGTTTGATTTTGTTATTCCTTTCTTACCTAAGATACGTCTATATCTCAAAAAAAGTCTGATTCTAAATCCTATATCACAGTCCTATATCACAGAATGCACCACAACATCACTTGCATGAACTCTTTGAAAAGTTTGTATTTCACAAAAAATAATCTGTACCTTAGCTCTACAGACTTTGGCAACCATTAAATATACACTAATTCTGTACTAAATAAATTAGGATGGTACAATCAATTTATTTAATTTGAAGCTTCTGTATTTCAAAATATTTCTTTTCTAAGACAGAGGCGAGAAAATTAAAATTATAGATCTCTACACAACACAGGAGTAGCAAAAGTGTTCACATTGCTATTTACAATCAGCTAGCCATGGTACAAACAGCATTCCCTGGATCAGAGCTCAGGAAAGCTGAGGATCCCCCACACAGCAGAAAAATTTCCTCCATTTTATTTCCCACAATGACATGAAGTAAATAGTTCAGTTCTAAAAAAATACTGATGGAATTACAATTATACAGCAATGTGCTATAAAGCTTTTCTTAAAAAAAACCAAAATAAACAACAAAGGTGGGGGCAAGGAAAGAGCAAAGCACTACAGCTGATGAAACAATAGTCCCACAACCCTCCTGGACACTGTTGTACTTGGGATCTCAGGAAAAACGCCTCCTGTGTAGAGAAGCCTGCTCGAAATCCTGCCAAAGAGCTTCTTTAAGGACTAGCACCTATTTAAGTCCCTGGTGTGGGAATCACACTTCTTTGGCTTATTTCCCACAGCTGATTCCTGTTTTATCCCAGGACCAAATTGGCTGCTGTCCCACATTGTTAGTGGGCCCACGTGCTGTTGTACAGCTATGGACTTTGTAATGTCAAAAGGCAAGGCAAAAGAGAATAGGGTGGGCTGTACTTAGAGCTAGATTTTATACTTTGTATATCAAATATAGCATAAAGAATATGTTTCATGATTTATAAAAAAAAATACCTTCACCAGGCATGAGTGTGTGAGTGCAGAACAATAAACTATCTGGACATGGGATCAGCCCTATGGTTTCCTGCACCTCAGGCAGGCTAAGGAGATGGTATCTCAGGTTTACAGCTGTAAGCTAGACAGGATATTTGGCTGTGGGAGCATCTGATTAGCTCTCCAAAATCAATTAACTTTCCCAGCTAAGTTCCATACAGGGGACACTGGGGAATTCACATTAATGGAAAAAGAACAGACAACTGCAGAAGAGAAATGGTCAGAAGTCTTCATCACATGAAAGGAGGGGAAACCATGATTGCTTCTGTAGGTCTGGAAGACAAGCACAAGCAGTCTGTGGACAAGGTGACACTATTTTTTACATACTCACACCCACATCCACTCACCACTCTATCACTTTTTACTGCATGCCTTCCTAACACTTTCACAGCCATCTAGTTGTATGACAGGCTTCAAAAATTGTCTTTCTTTCAGAGTTTTCTCAAATAAGTTTTGTTGTGTGAATACATGTGAATATAAATTTACCTTCCTTAACTGTTTACCAAACTATCCAGGAAGCAAAAGAAGAGCTAAAGTACAGGCCAACATTGTGAAAACCAGGAGGAGTTCACTCTAACTAACTTCTCTTACCTTTGAGCTGACAAAGAGAACAGTATTGAGAGAAATTACAAAAGCAGACAAGACCAGATTCATTCCTAAGGGCATTACCAATTGCAGTGAATTCAACTAAAGAGACAAGATTTAAACAGAATTGGACGAAGGATAAATTCAGTCAGATTCACAAAATAACTTACGTAGGAAAGTGCTTCTGAAGGTCAGTGGATTTAACCCTGGGCTAAAAGTAGGGACAACCTGAAAATTATATCAGGTTACAGTAAGTGCTGTCCTGCTGAGATTTGGAAGTGTCTAGAATGAAAATTATTCCACAGCTCTTTGGGAAACCTATTCCAGTATCTGGCCAAAAAACAGCACAAATTTAATATACAACTACCATATACCAGAGATGTAACTTAACAGAAGCAGTATCTCTATATGTAGAAGAGTTATCATTGGTGGCTATATGAAGATTCCTTGGTGACCAAAAAACCAATGACAGATGCTTTAAAGTATACACTTCACAGTCAACCCTTCTAGCTAGATGGTGAACATGAAAAGGAACAAAATAATGGGATGAAATATCCAGAAAGCCAGCAGGTTATCTGCTGCCATACACAATTTCCCCTATGCTCTTGCTCCCTGAATGGCTTCAAGTGACTGCAACAGAATAAAAAAGCATGCATTGAGCACTGAAGTGACTTAGGTACAGATGATTAGTAAGATACTTGAGTGATACTTAAGTATTATTACCATGGCATCTTCTTCTCTGTAAAATCAGTTAAAAATCCTCAAAAATAGACAAAGTGCGTACGTGTTTTAAACAACAAATATATAATGACATTTGATGATAAAAAAGATCAAACAGAAAAAGGAACAAAAAACCTCATGATGGAACATGAGAAAAGCCAAACCAAAATTTCACAGAATGAAATTTTGCAGAATGGCTGAATTTGAAATTCAGAAGTTCTTTGAATATACTGATCACATCAGCAAATATTTAAAACCTGAGAAAACTTACGGGGTATTACGTACAGGGTGAAGCCAATAACGGAACAGCATTAAACATTAAAAAATTCAAAAGCAAGTTGTTCCACACGTCCACAAGCCAAAAAGTACAAACACACAGAATATTTAACCTTTCCACTTTGCACAGTATAAAAACAATAAGAAAAGGGGAGACAAAAAAGGGTGAAGGAAAACTACACCAAGCTCACCTCAGTCTACAGATGTACCTACAGAGAACATGAACTTAGGGTAGTAAATCATGGTGTCTACACCAAAAGCAGCAAGAGAGATGATAGGTTTTAAGCAAGTTATAACATTACCGAAATATGGGTAGCAACTGGTATGTGTGCAAATTTATCCATAAACACAAGACAAAATAACTTACAAATTAACACAGACAAGCAGATAAGGGTATCCTTAGCATCTGATCTCTCAAAAAGATGTCTTTTTGGACAACAGTGTCTGAACAAAATTACACCATCAGACTTGGCAGGGAATAATCTGAGGTCTTCATGAAAAGAAAATATCCTTTTCAGTGGAACAACATTTAAGTTCTCCCAATCTTTATTTTCCTTACCAAACCAGACATCCTTCCCAGATGATTGCTCAAACATTTAAGGCTTTTAAAAAAGGTGCTCTCTTCCTCCTCTACTCTCAAAACACTGATGACTGCTGTGGTTTGTGTTGAATCCAATGCTGTCCAAGCTCACTATGTGTGACTGAAGCACAGTCAATGGGTAAGGCACCTCTAGGGACACGGGCAATGTTCTGGCATCTCTGCACACATCTTTGAGTCACAATGAAACTTGGGTGGGAGTTACATGCCTGTCTGCTTAAGCCATGGTCCTTCTAAGCATGTCTGGAATTTATGCCCAGACGCCAGGGGAAATCAGTTGTCCAAAATTATTCATTTTAGGTGCCACTAGGGCTTGGGTGGTGCTTGAGAGTGGGCAATTTGAATTATTCTCAGACTCAGGCGGCCAGAGTCTGATTAAATTATACTTTAGGTGGAATTTCAACAGTTTGATTCTCTCCCTCTGTCCATATTGTCATTAGTATATAATAAAAAATTAAAGTTGATGAATGGAGCACTGTGTTCTCAAAGCAAGCACACCCTTGGTGGAAACTACTTAAAACAATAGCAGGAATTGGAGCACATGAACTGAATGCAGAGGTTTGAATTTACACCACCCTGGTCTGCTGGACTGAGATGTACTGCAAATTACAGAGGCTTCAGCTGGCAAACTGAGGAGACCATCAGTAGCAGCAGGAAGATTCGCAACAATACAAGGTTTTAGATTGTACATAGATGTGTTACAAATCCATACATTCAAGTATTTCTTAATGTCTCACTAGTGGAAACACGAGGCAGATGCTGCCAGGATGGTGACAAACACACAAGCTCTTGTAATAACTACATACCACTACCAAAATGTATATATCCACAGAGTTGCAAAGGCTTTTGCTGCATTCTCCTTTTTTTTACTGGATCAAAAGTAGCTATAATTTCTCCTAAAAACAGGTGTATATTATGACTGTACATGAAGTTACCAGAGGAGCAGTTAAGAATATTGCATGAACATTATCACTGCATTTGTGCATACCTTCCACTGTTTATAAACAGTAAGTATAAAATGATTTTTGGAAAAATATTTTCTCTATTCATTTGTTTCCTCAAAAGTTCTGAAATGCAGATACCAGCTGGAACTGCTAGTGCTAGCATACTAAAAGAAGTAATTATGAATGAATTAACTGTGTATTCACTGTGCTATAAACAGTTTTAGTTCTATCTTTGTAAAGCAGCATTGTGTTACCCATATCAAATTTAGTAAGGCAATCCTTTATTTACCTTTTGTTTTTATTTTTAAAATAAGCACTAATGGAAAAGCAGCATCTATTTTTAAATCTTATGAACTCTAATTGTTCCATATCGAATGAGAATACACTACAGTATATGACAAACTTCCGTATTTACAAGTATCAATGAAGCCTCCAGCTTGCTGAATATCTTCCAAGAAGAGAAAGATGAGACAACTTGCATTTCCTGAGAGTGAAGTGAGAGATGTTTAGAGTTTATGGCAAGACATATCTTTTCCAGCTGACATATACCATTACCTGGTATATGTCACTTGTAACATGACAATGTTACAATAATTTGGTGACCAGAGCTCAAGCAGTTAGTTTAAAAAACTTTCCTGCATTGGGTAATGATTTATTTTGTACTTCATTGATGGGGACAGTGAAATGTTAACTTTTTCATGTTTGATCTGTTATGAATAAAAAAGTAAATCTCAAGTGGACCAAATACAAAAATATCCACATTATTATTAATATTTCTACAACAAATGTTTTTGATTCTCAGTTTTTACCTAACTTGACAAAAGGAGAACAGGAATCAGCTTACTAGAACAACTTACCAATCTCTGCCTAGAAAGTGTTTCAAATTCTTTGAAAATAAAAGCTAAGAACAGCTGTCTTTTCTGTCAGAATAAGAAATAATTTCCTTCCCATCCATCTTCCTCAAATCACATTAAGATGCACTATATAGTTTCATGTTACATTAGGCCTCAAGTTGTTTTCATACGACACATTATATGATGCAACTCAAGGGAAACTATTCAGACAGCTTAAGAGTTATTAATTACTTAGGGAGAGCTCAACCCACTCATGAAATGTACTGCTGAAAGCAAAGCTGCAGATTATTTTAACATTGAGAAGAGGGATTTACCTAATACTTCATATACTTCAGCACGCCTCTGCTTTCATTTACAGAACAGGTATAGATTAGCTGACTCCTTTAATATACAGGTTGTTCAGGAATTTTTTGGAGTGAAAGTCAATTGTATTGATATCAAAATTTTAAAGGGCATTTGAAAAAATATTGTTTTGAAAGAGGGACAGAAATTCAAAAACCATTGTGTCTGTGCAAAGTACTTTAACCCTAGGGTTTCCAGCAGCATTCTGTATCCTTATTTACAGGAATTATTGGTGAACTCCTGGCCCTAAAGAAGTCAAAAGCCAGTCTTCCTTTGATTTTTAAGATGTCAGACTGTCTGCTTTCCAAGTTTAGCCTATTTCTGTGTATTTCAAGTTTTCTGAGAAAAAAAACCCAACGGTAATAAGAACAACACAATTAAAAGCAGTAATATATAATAATGGATATTGGAAATATAACAATTTTTCTTCTCTTTTTCCTAAGTAGAATTCTGCTGAATTTGGATGAGGTTTTTAGATATTTCAGGTTAACAAAGAATTTTGGAGTCTTATGTTGTGGAAGGCATCTTTCAGCCCTTTATGATGAGGTTATACACTTGCTGGTTTGAGCAGCATGGGGCAAGGGCATACCAGAAAATGTTGTCCAATTCCATGATTCAGGGAAAGCAGATGGAGAGGAAATCTTTCTCTAGTGTGGAAGAACTAGAGACCTATGTTTTTCTTTCTCTGTCCCCATCTCAGTTTGTTTGCTCTCTGGTCATCTAAGCAAAAGAAACACTCTGAATGCAAGACCTGTGTTCAGTGCAAGTAGCAGCAACAAACCTCTACACTGAAAGTATAAAAATAACCAGGAGAAAAATCATGTTTTGAACTCCAGTCATTTTCTGTTGAGAATTTTGCTCTTCCTAGATATATCCTTCATTCTACTTTCCCTTTAGTACTGGCATGTAGCTCTCCAGACACACGCATGCCCCATCCCCGGTTTTGTGATAGGTTTCTACTTCTGTGATTCACTGTAGGGACTGAAACCCTGTCCACATGAAAATGTGGTTTATTGTTCAGCGTGAACATCCCAGAAACCTTCAGTGCTTTTCCCTACTCAGAACTACACTAGTAAATTGCCTGCCTCATAGGAAAATTTACTTTGGGTATCTGATATTTCTCACAAGCAACACACAAAAAAAACCCAAAACCTAATAAAATTTTCTCTTTAGAGATTAATGGCAGAATCCACAAAAGTGTGACAATCTATCCTTTTCTTCAGTGGGTTTGTGATTGTCTCCTTGCTAAAAATTTAAAACTAAAGTGAGCTTAAGCAAATGGCAGAGATTTAAACTGTCCCGTTCGTTCAAGAATTGCATCAAGATTTTTGGTCTTTACACATTTTGCAAAAACGCCTCTTTTCTAAATATCCTAAAATCAAATTGCAGATGGCAACTGTCAAGAGAAGAGGATGAGAACTTAAATACTTTAAGAGGAACTTTGGATATTTCTTTCAACATCTACCCATGTTTTTATTTTGACATTTTAAGGAGCTATTTTTTAACTCTCATGGTCCTTCTAGTTAGCTCCCAGAAATGGAACAAACACAACAGGCCTAGTTATTAGTTTGTTATTTGTCAGACTCTGAAGTCAATGAGATATTAAGTTCTTATGCTAAATATGATTATATACAGTGGAATGAAATTATTCAGTTGATCAAGAAACCTTCTGATCATGTTAATGATAAAAAATTATGGCAACCTCTGGCAGGAAACTGTCAGAGAAAATTGCTCTGTACATGTTTTTATATGCTTCCTAAAGCAAATTCTATTGTACAGTATTAAATGTTTGTCGCTGTTGTCTGGAAAAGTAAAAAAAAATTCAAACTACAATAGATAATTTGTCTATTGGAGGCCACAAAGAGAGAAAATGCATTTCATAGTATGGAAAGGGGGGATGACATCAGGAATTACTTGGCTTATATATCCATATAATCTTCCCTGTAGGAGGAAGAAATCTAAGCATCCATTTCTCCTCAGACATTAGTACAGATACCTAGAGACACTAACTGATTGCACAATGGTCTCTTTAGTTGAGTACAGAGGAGGGTGAGTCAGCTCCAACAGAGCTTCATGCTGAGAGACTCACAGCCTTTTACTTCTCACGCTAAGGTTTTGGAAGGCACCTTGTGTGTTTCTGCATGACATCATGCTACCCAACCTAAAAATGTTGTTTCCATAGAACACTCCAGTTCTTCCTGTTTAGTCTCCCCTCATCCCCATCCCAAACTTGTGGTAGGTTTTCACAATGGACCAATGGAACAAGTACCAGCTAAGTGAACTGCTGATTACACTTGGAACAGGCTCTCCCTTTCCTTCCCGGCTTCATTCTGCCAAGCCCTAGACAACCTGGCTGGTGGTAAAGGGCAAAGCACCTCACAGGCCAGCATCTCCCTCTTATGAAAACACAGAGCACTCACAGAGAACTCAACAGCACGGCTGGCAGTGGAAAGGGAGAGCCAGCATTGCTGCCTGGAGTGCAGCTGCACCAAACTAAGGGGTGCTTTCTTGCTAACCCCAAATAATTGTCTGGATAACCAGCCTTCTCCTCTTCAGCATGCAGGACTGCCTAAAAATAATCAGACCCATTCCTGGCTAAAGTTGCAAGCAGGCCATGCTAAGTGCTTGAGAAAAATGGCACAGGCAAGACCAAAGGCACCAAACCTACAACTCTGTTATAAATGGGTATATCTACCAGTCTGGGTTCCTGCTGATCACCCCCAAAAAGGAGGTGTAAGTAGTGAAGACTGAGTTACCAACAGAAGAGATCTGATCTGAGAAAGAAAGAAGCTTAATGACACCAGATAGCAGGGTCAGATCTGAAAAAGTAGCTGTCAGCTGCAAGAGTGAAGCTACAGAGAGAGCATGCTTTTGCTTTTACACCCCCTATTCACAACATGACCAGTCTATGCATATTTAAGCTTGGTGTTCTGCTTACACTTAGAGGGGTAATTAGATAAATAATGTTCTCTTTTACAGTACATAAAAACTGTTAACATTCACAATTTTTAAATGAATGAGTATGGAAAAGAAATTATCAAAAACCTTATTTGCATCATATTCAGAAAATTATTTTTATTTAGCCTCAGGACTTAGACTGTCTAATTAATGTCCAGTTAAAAAAAAAAGAAGAGTATGTACAGCTTAGCCTGCAACTCTCACAATTCCTCTAATAATGAGATTTTTTGTAAGTTAAAGATTAAATGGGGTTAAAAATAAAGGTAGTTTAAAAATACCCACATTGCTATTTGCTGAGTCATAACTATATTTAACAGGATGGACCAAAGACCTGTGACTTGCTAACCCTGTTTCTATCAGATCCAGCTGGGGAGAGTCCAGGTATTCCCTTGAAAGTGTTAGTAGAGAAACAAAACCCAAAGTTTATAGAGACATATGGGGTCTTGCATCTGGCTCAAGACAGAGGTGTTGAGAGGATACTTCAAACAGTGACACAGATAAGCAAATAAACATTTTATTTAGGTGAATTCTAAGCTTCACACCAAAAGAAAATACCAAACCAAACTTGAAAGAACACTGAATATGACTGGGAGCCCTTCTTGGATGTGGAATTAGGCTAGGCGTCTTATATCCAAGCAAAGAAGCTTGACATGGTAGAAATTCACTAACTTTCTTTAAAACAGTGAAGGCTCCACAGCAGAAAAGCTTTGCATTAAACCAATGTATCAACTATAGCAACTCAAGTTTAAATCATCCCTGTAATTTTCATGCAGAATAACAGAAATGGAATGAACAATGATCATCTTTTTCAACAGTAAGACTGAGATTAGAATCTGTACTGCTAATGAAAATTCTAAGAACATTACCCAATGTATACTTCAAACTAGTAGATAAAAAGTAGAAAAGTTATAACAGTAAAAAAAAATCATTATTATCATCAATACTTTTCATTAAATAAAATTGCAATATTTAATCATGCAATGAGATGCAAAAAATACTTCGGATGTTTTAAAAAGGAAGTACTTAGTTCCACCATCTCCCCAATGCATTTTGATGAATTCACTCTTACCCTATAATTTACCTGGCTGACAATGGAATTACATACCCAATATTATGGGCAACTATATTCTTAAGGAAGAGAAACTATTAACAGAATAGTTTATAATACAATCACAGAACCCCAGAATGGCTGAGGTTGGAAGGAACTTCTGGAGGTCATCTGTTCCAAGCCCCTGCTCACACAAGATCACCCAGAGCCAACTGGGTAGGAGTATACGTTTACTTGTGTGTTAGAACAAAATCAGCATAAGCTTTTTAAAGAGATGACAAACTTAATTGTGATAAAAAGAGTTAGGATGCTGTAACAAATGTACTCTTAGGCATAATATGAATTCATATGAGTAGTTCTAATTTATTTTTGAGGAAAAAGAAGCAAAGCTATGTTATAACTCTTTGATCTTTCAAGAACTCTAATTGGTTAATGAGTCATGACTTTCCTTTCCATGAAATCTTATCAGCTATCTTGAATCACAAAGTGTTTTTTTAGTGCTCCTAACACTTTTACAACAAACCAGTCTTAAGCTTATGCAATTTCCTGGTAGCATAGTGTATCTGTCTTCACATACTAACAGTAATGCAATTATTTATCACTTTCTAAATTTAAAAAAAATTTCTGTGGAAAGAAAAATAGTCTATTAAAAAAAGAAATTATTTCAAAGTCTATGCTCCTTTTTGACTTAACAGATATCTGATGACATTTCCTTTTCAGACACTCAAGTCATCATACACAGTCCCATTACTAAAATACTGCTAGAACTCACATTTTATATTTAGTCCTTTTGCATTACATTTTCTTCCTCTTGCTCATATGATTATTATTATTTATTGTCCTTATCATATATTTTCCACAATACATATTAGAATATAAAGTCATATGCTAAACATTCTAATTAAGAGCAACTTAATCTCAAAGGACATATTAAAAAGAGTCAAACAAACTACTGCAATAGAAGATTCACGTCCCAAAACCTCCTGTTTTCAAATATCATTTTTATCTATAAAATAAGTGAGCATTATCTCCTAATTCTGTACAATTCACTGCCAGATGTCCATCTTGAGCAAGAGCAATACTTTAATGCTGCAATTGCACATGCAATACTTCAAAGTGCATCCACCATGGAGGGTCCTCAGTGCAAGAATTGGGCTGGAATGGCACTTCTTCCCTGCAAGCCTTGGCAATCAGGTCCTGTTATTGTTTATGCTCCTGGTGAATACTATTTGCCTTTTTGTTTAGTTTCATAGATTAATTTAAACTGGCAGTCATCTAGCATTCTGAGCTGCTCATGTAAGACACAGATCCAGTAACAGGAAGAAAAGGTGTGTAGAGTTGTGGTTCCTTGATAATGTTGTGTTGTTATTTCTCAGAAGTGGTTCAAAGCAAATCCCACGTGCCTTAACCAATGGATATTTTTGGGATTTGCATTCAAATGTATTTGAGTAAATCATTACTGCTCCCCATGGATTACAAGCATACACATTTCTTACCAAACTCTCACAGAATCATAGACTTGCAGAATTGTTAAGACTGGAAAAGACCTTCAAGGCCATCAAGTCCAATCTAGCACCACCACTGTGTCTACAGTAATCTGTGTTCTCAAGTGCCATATCCATGTGCTTTTGTGCTCTTCCAGGGATAGGGACTTCACCACACCCTTGGGCAGCCTGTTTCAATGCTTTGCAAGTCTTTCAGTGAAAAAATCCCTAACATCTAATCTAAGCAGAAGTCTCAGTAGAGTTCACAAAGAAAACTGAGTAAAAGACGTAAATCAAAGTTTATCTTCAACGTTAACATTGTTAATATAGGCGTATCAATAATTAGTAGTCTAATTCCTAAAATAAAAGATACATGAATTTTCCTATGAAAATTTGAAGCACAATGCCATATTAAGAACCATCAGTAAGTTATTCAAAGACTAAATTGCTATCCCCAATTTCAGAGTATTTTAGGATTTTTTTTTAATAGAATTTTGAGATACAGCAACTAGTCACACTGATTAAATCCAAAAATAACATGATCTTTTGCATGTGGTTCTGTTAATACACCAATATCTGTACATCTTGTTTCTATAGATTACAGATCGTTTTTCAAGTTGAAATTTATTAAACCATTCCAAGTTCTGAAATGAGCTTGTGGCATGACAAATATTCACTTGAGACAGCCAAGACTGCAATCAGCAAACTGTACACTTAGGACTGAACCCAAATTGATACTCAGATCTCTGTTAAAAACCCAGAGCATGGACTATACTGTCCATTCAAAGTTAAAGAAGTATTTCAAAAATCTTGTCAATTTATCTCCATAAACAAAAATATACTTCATAGCATGATTATAAAAACTGCAAAGAGCTGAACGACATAGAAATGTTAGAAGCCAAAAATCTTTCAGAACCAAATGAAAATAAATTAAAATCAGAGTAATAAAAAAACCACCAGGCAGTTTCACTGTGAGACAGACCATGAACTATTTTTAGATATAAAACCTAAAAACTCAGAGGCAAGGTGGGGGAAGGGTATGATATCTCTATGACATGTTTAAACAAGAAGCCCCAGTATAAACACATATATTTCAACACAAACATCTTTTTGTAGGTGCAACTTTAGTTAAGAGAAGGAATTTCTGACAGCATAGCGAAAGCAAACTAGATTACACAGCATTCAATCACAAAAGCCAGAAAAAGAAAGATTTGATTTATTACAGGATTGTTTGTTGTTTTGCTTTTTTTTCCCAGTCTGCTGATAAATTACTTTTGAAGCATGTGGTACCATTGCTTCAGCTAGAAAAATTATATGCATTTTATAAAGACACTTGAATTCTCTCAGCTCAATCAGCAAAACTGATAAATGATCTTTCAGTCTCTATATACAACATAATGGGGCTACAGTGTATCCTCAGCTGTGTGCATTATGCCCAGTACATATCACTGAATTCTGGGTGCTGGCATGTAGCATGGCCGTAGATACCCACAGCCATTCTGGTTTTCCAAAAAACTTCATCTATAGCAATTTTGCAACCGTACTTTTGTTCTAAGACTTTCAAACACAGACCTTGTTGAAGACTTAGATCTGCATCCTCCTTGTACTCATTTTTAACAGACTTTTGCTTCAAAAAAGATAGCCAAGATAAGCCAAGAAAACACTGCAAAGATTTTAAAAATCAACACGTTTGGCAGGGAATAAGAGGCAATAAACTTCTCTGAAAGTTCCCCACACTGTGGCATCACTTAGGGCTCTTTCAGTTAACATTCTGGTAAACTGAACAACTTTCTTCAGAATTTATGTCCAAGTTTTTGAACAAAGGTCATTGAGAGGCATCTAGGTAAATTTCTCCTGCTAAATCTAGAAATCTAATACAATACCTTTGCCTTGCAATTGCAGTATCTATGAAAATCTATGTTTTAGATTTTGCTATCTTAAACAAGAAAACTGAAAAATAGTTTTGGCATCCATATCAGATGAAAATAGAAAGGAATTCCCCACAGGAATATACAGCAAAAGCGAAATTGCAGACGCCGTTGTTTTAATCGGAACGCTGGGACTTTTCCACAGGGCAGGTTAAACCATTAGAAACTGCAGGTACAGTTTCAGGGTTTGTTTTAGCTAAGGGTTGTGCTGCTGGGGGTAGGGGCAGCCTGTGTTGCTCCTTCCCCACTGTGACTGCTGAGATGACACAGCCAGAGGGATCAGCCTCCAGCCCTGCTAACAGAGAGGCTGATGCTGATGTGGAGGAAGTGAGATGAGGCTGAGAGGTGGAGATGGGTGCTGTGAAAGCAAGCTCCTAATTTTAATTTCTTCCAAATAATAATTTTGGCTTTGTTTATTTGGATTTGTTTATTGCCTGCCATGAGGCACATGGGATTCCACACAAACACTGCTGCTGTCCTGCATGCTCGTTGTGGAGCAGTGTCCTTAAAGTACACCTATCACAAAAGTCTTGCAAGTGCTTTACAGCAAGAATATCATCACTGGGGAAAAAAAAATTAGAAAGAAAGAGTCTGCTTCATCCAACAGTGTTTTACCAATTCAACTGGTACGGCACTACCCCACTAAGTACTACACTGTCAGGGGAACACATTACAGATCAAAGAATTCTAATTTGTTACAGTCAGTAGCTTAATTAAAAAAAGATTTTCTAACTCTCTGATCCCTCACAGTGTGCTTTTAATGTAAGTGCTATACATTTTTAAATGTACTCTTTCCCTCTGCCACCTCTGTCACCTTTGCTTTCTCGATTCTTTCTGTATAACAAATTACATGTTAAATTGTAGGATGATTCAAACTCAATATGGACATTAAAATCCACTAACACCTGAATTTTGAATTTTATAAAAATTGACCTATTTCTTCTAAATTTTCTGGTAGAAACAAGCACAAAAACGCAGATAGACATTCAAAGGTGAATATTCTTTAAAAGAAGCATTGGTCTGTCACTATACATGGTAAGAAGCCCCAATTTTCTCCTTAGTTATTAAATTAAAAAATTGGTATTTACAAGGTGAGTATGACATCAATTTGTTATTTCAGCAGTAATTACTGTATTTTCCTTCTTTTTAATTTCTAAAATAGAGTAAGTGTTGAAATTTCTGGAAATAAACACAAAATACACTATTTCAGGGTAAAAGAAAGATTGAATCACTACAGCTTCTGATCCACTACTTTAAAAGACCTGAAGAAACATCAGAATTTGTACTACATTCAGGCTCCCACACTTGGGAAGCAAATTCCAAAGGCAAGGCCTTTTTCTTGAAAATACCCTGCAACCAAAATACCAGACATTTCAGTCTTAGCATTGTTGGCTCCAACTGTTCGAATGATCTCAAGTAAGTACAAGATATAGTAAATGAGAGGTGTTTTCTTGCATAATCATCTAATATTTTAACAGACCAAAGGCAAGGAGGACTTTGTGTGAGCACAGATTAAAGCTGGTTTGAATAATTGTAACTACTGCCTCAAAACTGGGATGATACCTCACTGCCGTTTTCAGTCATGCTTTAAAAGCCTTCAATGAATTTTGTTTTAGAAACCAGTGATTATCACATCTATCTATTCTATACCATTTCTAAGAAATAGGTATAAAACTTCCCAAAATACATCTTAAAATATTTTTCAAGAAGACTGTTGAAACTAACTCTGCTGCTCAAAACAAATGTCACGTACAAAAATAATAAAAAAACATACCTAGGAGGACCTTCATGGAGAACTGAAATTTATGAAAGGAACTCAGCAGCTTTTAGTCTGGAGAAGAGAGTGGTCTCAGCAGGTACAGCCAGAAAGTAACTGGCTGCAAAATAACTTAGAGATAGGTGGCTTTGGGGAAGTAAATTGCTGGCTATGAAAATGTTTCTAATAGTGAGCACAGAAACCCCCTCACTTGATGCCAGCTGTGCTCTAGGAAAATGGAATTCCCTCCACATTTTTTTGCTATTAAAAAGGTTAGCACTAAAAAGAAACAGAAAACCCTCACATAAATGTTATTCATCACCAATTTCTGTTCTTCACAGAAAGAATCCTCCCGTCTGGAATTTACTGAGGCAAGTGGGAATGGTATTTCTTCCTCCAATAACTAGACATCCCAAGGAGGTGAAACACTTTCCCTGAAACATGGCCCAAGCCACAGCTCTTCTGGCAGCAGTGAGTAACAACTTTGCTGGTGGAGCTTGTAGTCCAAATACAGTCAAAATCCAAGCTCTTCTGTAGTATCTTACAACGAAAGGGGAAGAATTCCTAAAAGAGTCGTGAGAGTAATCCCAACTGCTGTAGCTCAGATCATTTAACAGCCAGCTATGATAATCTCCTCAGTAAATTAATATGGTTTGTCAAGCCAAACAAACTACAAAATAAGAAAGCTGTGACTGTGCCATGAAGATTTGCTAATTATGAACATCCATTTCAAAAACATTCTGAAACTCAGCCGAAACCAGCTTATTATCTCCTTTCTTGGTGCTTTCAGAAGAGGAAAAAAAATGGCCCACCAGCAACCCAGAAAAGTGAGAATGAGGAACAACTGATGACTGATGCATCTTTAGAGAAAGACAGTGAAATTAATTCATCATAGTGCTATTGACTCTAAGGCAACTGAAGAACAAAGATTAGCTTAAAAGGCTTCATGTCCAGAGGTACTGAACACTGCTAGCAGGTCTAAAGGAATGCTACCAGCACAAAGCCCTGTTCTCCTTCGTCAGCAAACTCTGTGCCACACCAGAATACACTGCAGGGGCAGTACATGTCAAAGTCTGGAGAAGGAATATCATTCTATAAGGTATTCACTGAGATAAAACTAAACCATTATATAGTTACTATTATTCTATAGTTCTGGGGTATGATTATGACTATATAATTAGACTGTCTGCCTAACAGTACTTTACTACGAGTTTCTTTATGACTCAAAAGCTCAGTTACACTGTTTTTGTCAAGAATAACTCCTGTTAAAGTCTACGAAGAATTTCAATAAGCAATTCACAGTTTTAATCAGCATAGTATTACTGGCATTACATTAATATTTTACAGTCATTTACATAAAGCATAAGAAAAGCTATCCATCTGCTCTCACAAGACAAGATACATACACAGAACAGCAGCAGAAAAAAAGACCTACAGCTGAAGTCCAACACAAATAAACGTAATCTATTTCCCCAAGATGACAGTGCATTGTAAATTATTTACAACATATAAATAGGTGAAACACTACTCCAGGTCCATTGAAAAAAAACCAAAATGGCATCACAGGAGAAAAATGGCACAGCATAGCTTTCTATTACCCACACTACAACTGAATGAATGAAATGCAAGAGGAGATGTGCCAAGTTACTTGATACTTGCTAGTCAGCTTAATCAGATACTCTCAATTTCCTGCAGGATGGATAACAAACACTGTTCTGCTGCTTACTGCACACCATGTCTACTAAAATATTTTCTGAGGTAGAATGATCCCCAAAGCCATCTAATAACACAAGGGGTCTGGAACCACACAATCTGACATAATGTAAGAGAAGTAGGTTTAAATAAAAATAATTAATTAAAAGATATTATATATGGGTAACTGAGATAGTAAATTATAAGGTTATGATGACAGATACCCAAGTTTCTGACTATCCCTTATTGTAACCCTACCATGTAAAAACTCGAAACCTAACTTCATGCTCCCAAATGACATCTGCTCTTATTTTTAAAACAATCCTAAAATTTCAGAAGAGTTGAAAAAGTAACAAAATTTAAACAAAATTTTTAAAACTATTTTTCTGAAGTGTTCTCAATATCAGAAAGTCATTTTATATTGAACAAACTGAAATAATTAAGAATTCATCTTTAATGACATGCATTTCTGTGAAGAAAGGTTAATAAAGGATGAGGAAGATTATTGCCATGAAGAACAAGGATTTAACAGAAATTCTGCAATGCTTGAATGTTATTGAAAATACTTTTAACTCTTTCATTGTTCAGGAAGATATATGTATGAGGTACTACTTACCTGCACAGCAAGCTGACTGAAAATCTTATCTTGTACCTTATTATCATCAATGACATGATATTAATTTTCTACCTAGATATATTCATATATTAGCACATACATATTTCTGCCTAATTTTTTCATATATTAGCACTGATATGCATTTTATTAATCAACATTTCAGTTGCTTCATGCGGCTAAATTTTTCATACATTAGAGATGCACATTTTTAGGGGAAACAAGAAAGGTTTTCCCTTTAGTTTTTTTCTTTAATGAGGATACACAAAAGAAATTAACAGGGACAGCGAGGAATGCGTGAACCAAGAGACTATGCAAGCCAAGCCACCTCCCTTCCAGGTTTACCCCTAACTGAAATTCTTTAGCCCCTGCCCAAGTTACCGTGACAATGAAGAAAAATTAGCCATTTTTCTTTCCCTTCAAAAAGCTGATGAGATAAAATATAGGAAAAAATGTATAGCGCAAAAAAAAAGAAAAGCCAAACAGAACAACCATTTTGACTTTCCTTGTAACAGCTAATAGCTAGGGCTTTGTTAGGTCACAGCTATCAGCCATGGTATGAATTCCCCATTTTTCACTAATAAACTGTTTTCAAAAGAAGAAAATACAGATATTAGTATTCAGGCCTACAAAACAAAGCCAAGAAAAAAGCTTTATGTTTTTTTAACCTCAATATGACCTTTCAGAGTACTTGTAAAATCACTTAGAAATTCTTAGAAATCAATACTTTGAATCAAGAATTTTACCTCAAAGTAATATGAATTTTAAATAATTAACACTTTTGCAATTTCTCTTCTCCATTTTTGGCAGTGATTTTCTTACTCTTTCAAAATAGTCAGCTCACAAGATGCATTTCTTAGCGCTACTTACTTTCTCATTCCTAAAGGAAAATTACTCCACATTTTTTATTATTGCCTTGATTTTCTACCCTTATATAGTCTCATGTTTCCCTCAAATTCCCAAAAATTGGGAAGAAAAACTTGTAAAAAAAAAAAATGAAAAAGAAAAAAAAAAAGGAAAATTATCTTACTAAAAATCACTCAAGATATTTTTAGTAGACATTTATGGGTGGTTCCTACTATCCCCTGTTCCTCTTCTAAAGACAATCTGGATGATACTGGGAAGAACCTAATAAAAGAAGAGCACTCTTTGTGTGAAGTAATTTTGTCTAGTCAATTTTCCTTCAATAGCTAGCTCCAATGTATTTTAAAAAAACACGGTGATTAGTTTAACTTTGCAGAGTTATACAAGCATAAAAATTTGCACTTACAGTATCTAATAACTTAGAAAAACTTAGAGAACCTAAATATTCTAAATTGCTAGATAAATTCTTTCTGTGGTCACGCTCCTCTCGCAAAGATCACTTTGTTTTGTGTCTGGGCGCCTCCAACTCTTCTGTTCTTCCTTTCCCCTGGCCTCATGCTACACACGGTCCCTCTGAGCTATCCCCTGGATCCAAGTAAAGGGGAAGTCCAAGGACCAGGTGTGGTTTTTTACTAGGCAAGCTGGAGCCAGACCTCTTGCAACAGAAAATACCCAACCTGAAGACATGGGAATAGAGTTGCTTCCCTCGTCATCACAGGAACACGCTGTACAGAAACCACAGTCCCATGACTCAGAGCACATCTCAACCAAGAAGCTCTGAGATGATCCTCTCTCTCCACTGAGCACAGGGAACTTGAAACTACATTCCTAACTGCTTCTTGACATTTCCTTGTCCCTATGCAAACTTAAGTCCATCCAATCCAATTGTGCCTTACTCTCTTTCACTCTCCTTTTGATTTTTCATGCAGTTTCTGCTTTTCATCCCACCCCATGCCAGAATAGGATTCTGTCTACTTTCTCCTCTATAATGAGTGCTCACCATTCTCTTGCTGCTCAAAGGCAAAATGTGAATACCAGGAAAATAAAAAAAATAGCATTCAAGGAAATGGTGATACTCTCTCTTTTTTTAATCTTGCCAGCAGTAGTGAAAGAGACAGACAACTTCACTGAGGGGAGATTAGTATATTACTTCCTGTCATGCCATTAAAGTTGTTTCCTTTGTTTTATAAATGTTAATGTATTGCCAGTAGAATTTTCAGTAGTAGAATCATGATTTGAGAAAGTGTTATTCACTATTAACTTACTACCTACATACTCCCAGACTCCAGAAGGAAAGCACACCAAAATCAAAATGCTTCCCACAGAAAAAAATTGAAAAAGTCCAAAAAGAGCCATACTGTCTTTTGTGACATTCTTTGGATACATGTTCACTGATTTAGTTTTTTAGTAGCACTGAGTCTGAGCTCTATCTTTTAAAAGCTAAGCATGAAAGTAGTATCTTACCTCGTATCTCTAATGAGAGGTGCACTTCCCAGTTTAAAACAGATCTTTCCCCCCCCACAAGATGTTTGCCTTAAAGAAAAGCTTTCTGCCAGATCAAACCCTGTAAAATAGAACACAATATGATACAATGTAATGGAATTAAAAAATATAAGTAAATAATGCTTAGTATACTTGAATGAAAAGCATAAAAGCATTTCTAGAATACAGACTGGCAAACTATTTTGAAAAGTAGAACGTGAAGTCAGAGAAACTTTCAGTATTCATTTTATTAAATCTATTCATGCAAAATTTACTTGGTAGGTGACTTTAAAACCTGAAAAATGAATTTGCTAGTTCCTTTCATTGTCTGAATTGATAAAAATGAAGGATGATTGGAAAAAACATGGAAATTAGTGTGGTTGCCAAACTTGAGCCAACACTTTTGGGGAAAAAGATGTTCTGATTTTAATGTCACCTTCCTGAGAGCAGCAGCAGTTTTTGGTGCTTGGGGACGGCATTCTGTCCTAACATTTCAATTTTAAGGCCAGCTTCAGACTATGATTACATCCAGTAATCATTACCAGCTAATTAATGTAGATATCCATATTAGCTTGGTCATTTACCTGATACACCACGACTGTCTCTGTTGATTTGTTTGAGATGATGGGCAACTGTTTTCATTAAAGGACACACAGCACCTTCAACAGAACACAGGTATTGTTAGTTTGATTACATTTTATGATAGACACTAAACTATCATGGCAGTTAAAGTAATATTGACAGAACTGTGTCTTTTTGTTTCTTTAGAATATGAAAAACAGAAATAAACCAAATTACAAAATCTAAACAACAGCAGATTTTATACTACACTTCCAGTAATATAAGCAGATAGAATTTGTATCACATTTTAATTCAACTGCCTGTGGTTAAAGTTCATATAAACAATATAGCCAGAAGAAAATCATTAAATTCTTACCATGCTGTTTCCATTTACAACACTCTCTAAAGCAGCAATATCTGTTCCAAGTTCTTTTTGTATTTCTCACTGTTTTACTAGAAAATATTTTCCCCCATTCATGAATATGAAACAACATTATATTTGGGGGGAAAAAAGAGCTTGAAAATTAAGTAGAGGTGTAGGTCTGAACCCAAAGTATTTTGGTAAGCAAACAGAACGTTCTAAAATCTGGTACATGGTAAACTGAGGTTAAATCTAACTGAATCCTTAGATAAGACACTGTATTATTAATATGCAATATTAATTATTATCACTTCTTACTTGCATTAAAGTCCTTTATGCTCTTTTTAAAATAGATAAATAGGAATGCCAACTTTTAAGAAGGAAATACAGAAAAACGGCATTTCTGTGCAGGGGTCAGAAATATGACTCACTACTTAACAAGTTTTGCAAATAGCCCTGATAAATGCTAAAAAAACTAGTAAATCAAAGATGACAAGCTATGATATTTGGCCTGTCAACATATCAAGCACAGAGCTTTGTGTGCAGGTGCAACCAAAGAGATGTCCAAGGTGTATCTGAAGTTGCTGAACAGTGAAGGTCAAGGTGCTTTCTGAAGCATTAATTCAATAAAAAAAGTAAGGAATGTCCTACTATTAACCTGGAAATTTTCTATATTTAAATGCTTCAAAAGAGCATCCAGACCAAAAATTTGTACTAAAATTAGCTATATTTGTAATCTTATAGCATGTGAAATTTGTCATTCATTCTGCAGTTATATAGAAAGCATATCATCCTTCAGAACTCCTAAATGCTATTAAATATATTTCAGTATTTGATCTGGGTTAAGAATGGCTAATTGGAAATAACTAATAAAAGTGAAACTATACCATATAATACAGACATAAAGACACCTCCTGATAATTCAGTTAATGAAAGATATGTCAACTATTTCAAGAATAGACCAGGCAAAATAATTTTTTTTTGCAAGATTCATGAAGTTCCATATGCTTCACATGTAAAATTACAGTTACAACTAACAATTGACTACTACAAGTAGCATCACAGATTAATTTACTTCTAAGTCTCTAAGAGAATATATTTTTTTCTTTCCCTCATATAGGTCCACAAATACATGGATATGCATGTTTTTTCCCTGCACAGATAGTGTTTCATGATAAATGAGATGAAACACAGGCATGAAAAACTCTGTAAATTCCCTTTCCCCAGAAAAGACGTCAAACTGTAAAGAATATTCATGTTGAAAACTCTGAAGCGAAATCTTTCATCGTTCTTGGTTAGCAGGAAGTTTTATACAGTGAGAAAAGCATTCGCTGGAATTACACAGTAACATAGCAATTTCAATACACCAGCTGATAAACACACACGCAGCACGGGACAGAAACAGGCTCACCTTAGATACCCTTTAGTTTACAAACCCAGCCTTCAATCAAATACAGATTATCAAACTATAGAATTCTACATACAGCCACTATAAAACAATGAATGTTGTTAAGGTACATTTACATAACTATAGTTCTAAGAAATTAGCTGGCTTAAAGGAAGCCATTTATGGCTGAAGTCAGAAAAGAATGTCAGACATATATAGACAGATACTTTTCTTAAATCTACATGTTTCCTAAGGGCTTTTTTTCAAAAATATTCAATAAATTTCAAGGTAGATTCTCTTTTTGGTTAAATTCTTGATAATACTTATAAAAGCAAACAGGGAGTACTTATTACTGATTTTACCCTAAACTGATGTAAGCTTTAGAGAACCTGGGACACAAGTGTGCTTTTTTTTTCAGCATTAACTTACATGAGTGTTGAGCAGTGAAAGACTAGAAAGTTCAAGCCTATTCCCCACAGCCACTCTCTTCCAAGTCCAAATAAAGACTCAAGCCTTAATTTTTGTGTTATCCAGATGATAGCAATGATTCCTCACATGCCACAGGCTGGACTGTGGACCTATTTTTATCAGAGGCATAACAGCCACAGCACAGACAGGCCATTTAAGTGTTAGTTATTTGTTTGTATTCCACATCCCCAGAAGAACTGAAAGAGTTATGGTGAATCTCCTATTGCATGCTGCTGGATCTCCTATTGCATGCTATTGCATGAGCTCCTTTAGTTCAGTGCTATTCCTTTTACCAGAGAGCTAAGGAAAAACTCTCAAATAACAAGACCAAACCCTCTCCATACCAAGACTGACAACTTTCATTACCATAGAGTGAGGAAAATTTTTTCTGCAGTTACAGCTTGTACAGTTAACCTCTTCCACAATTTTTAGTACTCCTAGCAGATCCTAAAATTTTCTTTGCCTGAGACAAAACAGGCAATTTTTCCATTCAACACGTGGGCAGCTGAACGACAAGGTCTACATGAAGATCTTCAAGAAAGAAAAAGAACAAGATAAACCTCCACTGCTAATCCAGTGGGAAACTATGAACCTACCTGGCCTGTTAAAATACATTAAAAATGTATAAAATTGATGAAATAGTAAGAAGAACAAGCTTGCATTTATATACTAGATTGCTCTTCACATGATAAAACTGCATCTGTGTGGACTGAACTAAAAAATTTGTATTAAACCAGTGATATCGGAGGTCAAGTTAATTTATCTTTAAATTAATGAGATTATCTACCCACACAAAAAAATTAGCCTGGATCTTTATAAATCAGTGAGTTCTAGCTATGAGCTTATTAACATAAAATCAATCCAATAATCATGAAAAAATTGATTTATGCAAACCAAGCAGGGACATCACAGATCTTTGTCTTTTCTCTTGCCACTAAGATTAGTAAGAATTTTTTGTTTTCTAATAGCATTATGAAAAAAAAAAAAAGGCATTGCATCTTGATATATCTTTTTCATCATGCAATGGAGCTTTCCAGATTCCTGGAATGATCAGAACACCTGTTGAAGCACATTGCAACTTCCCTCTAGGCACCATGCTCAGCTTTCCATTCCATGCAAACGAGGGCAGAAAAGATTGTGGTGTGTGCTTCAATCTCCCTCTTACAGATATCTCTTATCTGCAATTCCTGAGTGGGAACTCTTCACTTCCAATGGGCAGTATTGGCTTCTCCAGGTTAGTGTAACCTGTATTGGTAGATTCACTTGACAAGTATCCATGCACTATTTTATAATTAAATTCCATGTTCAGGTGAAGTCCTTGGCTGCCATCTACCACCACGGACACGCACATTGCAAAGGCACTGAGGCTTCCATCAGTAACCATGGCCAGACCAATGAATGCAGCCAAACAGCAAAGCCCAACCTAATGTATACCCACATCCTGTGTCAACTCAAGCTTCAAGCAGAAACCCATATTATCCAAGATTTTTCTCATACTCATATTGAATTAGACCTCATAAACACAGAGACATAAGCAACCTCTTCAGAGCTATCCACACACTTGCAAATATCAGCAATGATATCCAGTGAGTCCACCTCAAACATATTCATAGTGAAGATAAGCAGATCCAGCTGGCTTGCTTTCAAATAAGGTCAATAATTCAGATCTCCTACATAACTGTAGCCTCAAGTATACAGGCACAAGGAAATAAGATGTGATTTTTTTTTTTTTGTATTCTGTTGTTTTACTCTGTAGAGAAGATTATATTACATTACAATGTATATATTAATTAAGACAAGGGTGGGAAGAATGAAGGGAACATGATACAGTAAAGAAGTCAGCTTCAAATCTGGTGGCTATTTAGATGGTTATGAAGTAACGTAACAGCACTGGCCAGCAGAAATAAGAAATCCAAGCAATGGAGTTCAAGGATTAGGATACTCATGCTAGACCCCTGGAAAGCTATATTCCCCCATGAAGAAGAGCAAGTAGCAAAAAGCGGGACTTGATATTTGAGACAACCAGCGCCACTTCACCAGGGGCAAGTCTTGTATGACTAACCCAGTGGCCTTGTACAATAGAGTGACTCCATCAGCGGACAAGGGAAGAGCTATGGATGTTATCTGGATTTCTGCAAGGCCTTTGACATGGTTCCCACAATATCTCTGAATTGTAGAGATTGGGATTTGATGCTTGGAGGATGAAGATTTGATTGAACAGTCACATCCAGAGGGATGTGGTCAACTCCTCAATGTCCAGATGGAAATCGGTGACAAGTGGTGTCCCGTTAGGGAATATCCTGGGTTGATGCTAAATTGTATCCCCATTCGTATGTTTAGTTCAGAAATAAGTATTGTACATTAAAACTGGATCTGAGAGTGAAGGAGATGCGGTGGAATGTCTGAGGTGATTGTTTTCTAAACATATAGATAAGAGTTTTCAACTTTCCTTCACATGGCCTGTGTTGTCTGCAGTGCAAGAGAGAGCTCTCCTTTGCTTTTTGTTAGTTTTTTCGCTAGCTGAGGCAGAGAAGTTCTCTGGACTGTGTTTTTTTTTCCTTTTTCTTGGAACTGTTTGAACCTGCTCTGGACTAAACACCCCAAAGGGCCCCAGGAGCTCCCACCTGTGTCCCACCGGGCCTGGCCTGGGCCCGGCCTTTCCCAGCCCTGAGGGACCGACAGCAACTGAGCCGAGCTACAGCCACGGGAGAGACTTTCTGAATTTGGCATCTCTGCAGGGCACACAGAGGTTTGGTTGTTCAGTGTTGTTCATTTGTTGTGCTGCAGAGTGCTTTGACTGTTAAAAAAACAACTTTTTTCCACTTTCCTCTAAGGACATTTTTTCTGTCCCGAACCAGCTGGGGGGAGGGGTGGTTCAGATTCATTTTCTAGAGGGACTCCATCCAGAGGTTTGTTCCCAAATTTGCCCTAAACCAGGACAGGGACCAAAGTTATTTAATTAATTAATGACATAGATGAAGGGATCAAGTGTACCCTCAACACATTTGCAGATGACACCAAGCTGAGTGGTGCAGCTGACACACCTGAAGGACAGGATGGCATCCAGAGGGAGCTAGACAAGTGTGAGAATTGGGCTCATGGGAATCTTGTGAGGTTCGACAGCCTCATGAGCTGCTGCACCTGGTCAGGGCAATGCTCAGTTATCAAAACAGGCTGGGGGCAGAAGGAGTTGAGAGCAGCCCTGACAAGAAGACTTAGAGAATATTGATGGATGAAAATCTGGAGATCAGCTGACAGTGTGTGCTCACAGCCCAAAAAGCAAATATCCTGGGCTACATCTAAAGAAGCTTGGCCAGCAGATCAAGAGAGGTGATTCTGCCCATCAGCTCTCATCAAAACCCCCCACCTTGACTACTGCATCCAGCTCCAGGCCCCAATACAGAGAGACGTGGATCTGCTGGAACAGGTGCAAAGGCCACAAAAACAATCAGAGATTTCGGGCATCACTCCTGAGAGTTTGGGTTTTCTGCCTGGAGAAGAGAAAGCTCCAGGGAGGTTTTACTCCAGCCTTCCAGCCAGTGGGGTGCAAGAAAGATGGGTACAGACTTTTTATCAGGACTTGTCATGACAGGACAAGTGGTAATGGTTTTAAGTAAAAGAGGTTAGATTTAGACTAGACTTTACAATAATGGTGGTGAAACACTTGGACAGGTGGTAGGTACCCCATTCCTGGAAATATTTAAGGCCAGGTTGGATGGGAATATCAGGAATATGAATACATTGTATATGAGAGTTACTGAGGTTTCATTATATTGATTTGGAGAAGTTTCTAGATGTACTAAAACATTAAAACCAAAAAGCTGAACCAATTTACATACTTGAAATCACTCACTGTATTTGGATTAAAGTTCCTATCTAAAATCATGATCCATAGCCAATACTTTTCATAACACATTCCATGTCAAAAGGCAAGGAAAATTCACCATGCCTGACAGTCCCAGGGCTTTGTTTATATTTCATATGTCATGGATTAGCAAGCGACTTTTAAAAACAGTAATTGTAAAAGAAGGTTGAAAAGAAGCAATGATCTGAGAATGAGACAGAATATTCATATTCTTAGCATTCAGGAATGATCAAACTAGAACTTCATTCGTCACTACAGAAAGAGCTTACCTCCACACTCAAACCCCAGATATTCCCAATAACAATACGTGGACAACATGAAGAAAGTATTCTTGCAGTCAAATCAAAAATATGCCTGTGGAAAAATCCTGAACTCCCTCCCCTCAGATTTGCTATATACTCTATCATGTGAAATGAGTGCTTCCTTCTAATGAACACTAAGCGTATTAAAACATGAGAAGTGAAAGAAATCCTCTGTGTGAATCTAATGCTTACTGGCACCCTCAGTGCCAAAGAAGGGACTGCTCCAAGGAGATCCAGCATACTCTCCCAGCCTCTGACTCCTTTTTCAATACTGTTATTTATTTATTACAATATTGGTCCGATGAATAAGTCACAAAATATATTCAGCATGCCTGCTCAGAAAGCTCTCCCCTACATACGCACACAAGTCAATCCTTCCCCTAACACACTTCTTTCACCACTCTGAAATTAGCTCTAGTCTACACTTTTCCATGTATTTGAAGCCATTGCTGTAGATTCAAATAGATAAGGTGAAAAATTTCAAGTTGTAAATATAATAATCTCAGATCCTACCTAAATGTGCTTTGCTGGAAAAGCTTCCATATTAGCCCAGAGAAATAAATGCTATGCATATGTTGTTGAAGGACAAAAACCAAAAAAATCATCTAGGCAGATACTGAAGGATAGATGCTGATTTAAACAGAACCTGTGCATGGGAGGGAACAAAGGGCCAAGAAAGAGTGACTTTATGAAAGACAAGAAAAACAGAAATAAAACCTGTAGATATTACTCTCTTCATGAAGAAAGCACATTTCAAATTTGTAACAGATTCATCTACTAATCAAAAAACATACAATAGCATAGAAATTACCAAACTGAAACAAGACAACTCTGCAACACAGAGGACTTGGTTCAGCTGAACAGAGCAGATGAACAAAAGGTGGGCAGAAAGATCTGAACCACTTTTACTGCTGCTCTGCTACTGGGTCCATTCTTTCCCAACTCCTGCTTTCAGGTCTACAACTTGCATTTATTTTTTGGACCGTAACCATCCCTGCAAAATCGAGTAGAGTCTCTTTCCTGTTATCAACTGGAGTTTAACTCTGGGCTTAACTCACACACCTGCTGTTGGCAGAGCTGCTCAAGCTGGCAGCTATCAGCTTGTTATTGCTCACCATCTGCCTGTAGCACCACAAACTGAAGAAGCCTCTTTCAACTGCACACTCTCAGTTATTCACAGGAGAGGTTCAATCTCTCCTTTTCTTCCTAGCAGTTCAATTGGACCCGTATTTGATTCATTTGTGAAAATTAGGCTAAGGAAAACTGCAACTTCACTAAGCTGACTGCTTAGCTACAAACTTCTAACAAAATGTAGTGCACAGTTCAGATACACTGTTTATTCACAGCTGAGCATATCTGCCACATCTTCTGTGGCTGGCCCAACTTTCACTAAGGCATCATTTCATTAGGGAAAAAAAAAAATATAAAAGAAAAGAGACAATGCTTCCTGGAATTTTGTTTTAACATTTTTCAATCTATTTCACTAGGGAACTTTCTTTACTCACATCCTTTTTGCATTTTAAAAACTTTCCTTCTACAACCCACCACCTAGCAATGACAGAATAAAACCTATTTTTCTTCTTTCATACAGAATGATTTCACAGCTATGATGTAGGCTCACTCTCTCAGAGGGGTTAAGAATAATTCATCAGTAGAGCACTTAGCCTCACTGCCCTAAAAATATAAGGGGAAAAAGACTTTGACTTAAATTCTGGCTCTTCACAATGCATTATTATTACCTCAGAGCCCACACATTACACTTATTATTTATTCATTATTACTACTTATAGTTTCCAGGGGTATTAAAAGGATTATTCATGGATTTTTAAATTTCTTAGGCCTGAGTTACAAATGAGTTATTGAGATTCAAAGTTGTCTGTGTGTAGTTTTTATTATCTTTCATAAGATTTCTGGAAAGGAATAGCATTACTAAGAGTTAATTTGATTCTTAAGAAAAAAAACCTGGCTCAATTTAAATAGCAATAAACATTTTCTCCTTGCTAATAATTGTAGGAAAATTATAATAAGTTGAAGTATTTGCTGAGGCTGAGTAATTTTAGAAAACTGAAGTTCTGTATTTGACAAACACATATGATGTATCTTTAAGACAGTATTTACCACATTCTGCAGAGTTAATGTAGAGTTTAAGTGAGAACACTAGATAACATGTGAAAAGTAAAAAGAAGAAGAAAACAGAGAAATATGACAAAATTTGCAGAAGATAGGTAACTGCTTTTACGTTAAGCAATATCTTTCTATTCCTTTCCCCCATCTTCTCAGGAAAAAGTTGGGTTTTTTTCACTCTGTGTGAAACATATGACCCAGTCTAGGGATAAGTATAGGTGTGGTTAATATGAGCATTAGAGTGTTTAGGTCAACATGATAACTGGTCTGCTCTAACAAAGCCACACGATTTTGTTCACAAAAGTTTTGCAAACTGATTTATAATCTTGTTTTGTGTGGTAGGAAAAGTACAAAACGAAACTCCTAGGAACTACAGCTACCTCCAAACATGAACCTTCCAAGTACAGGAAGCAGAAAGGCTTTGGAACTACCTCAAACTTAGTTCATTTCAGAAAAGAGATTTAAAACAATCTTGTATAATTTAATCTGTTCATATTATTTTCTATGTGCTCTTGCTATTTGCAAAAAAAAAAAAATTCAGTACTGAGATTTACACCTTTGGTTTGTGATGGTCAAGAAAAGTGGAAGTACCTGTCTGGTCACTGACAGCCACAGAAGTAGAAACAGGAAGGAGGAAGACTGCCATACAAAGCCAAACTATGCAAGATCCAATGTGCTTCATCTCCCCTTGGACACATGTATACAAACAGCTACAAATCTGAAACAAAAAATAAGCATATTCAGAACAATCTCATCTTATTCTTCTCACCTTGTCAGAAAACTACAAACAAGAACTTCTTAACTGTTAAAAGTTGCTAGTCATACACAGGTGTATAATATATCCGTTAAAGGCGCTACAAAAAAGATTTATGCCATTTAGGAAACAAATGATAAATATACTTCTTTAGTTCTTTATTAATGAACTCAGAAGTAACACCTTAGAAATACTAACTTGGAGATACTAATTGTAAAGGCACTGAACGCTCATTTCGTTAGTAATTACTAATTTTCTTTTATATTACTTCCCACATTATTTTTCCATTTTCAATATATTAGCTAAACTGTTTGGTGTCACAACACTTACAGTGACTGCTGAAGTAGTTCTCAAATGAAACAGAGGCAACATACAATTGCTTGAGTTTAACCACAAAAGAAACCAAAATGTGAGATTTCTCCACCTTGCAAAGTGCCTAGAGCAACCTATATTGAATTTTCAGTTTAAACCTCACCAAAGTACAGGCTTCAACAACACAAACTGGTACTGTCATTAGAGGACAAAGGCTGCCTTCTAAGACAACTGCGACATATAAATACATATTAATTTCGTAAAACACAGAAAGTGTCTAATTTTTTCTAATGACATTTGCTGTAAGAGAAGCAAACCACATACCTAAGATGCAATTTCTACATTTTTCCAAGGCACCTTATTCATCATCAAAGCTATTCTGTCATGTACTGACAGCAACTACATCGTGATTAACTTTTCTAGCCTTCCCACCAGCAGCAAAGCGAATATATGCTCAAATAAATTATCATTTCATTTCCTGCACCTGCTTTACAAGCAGGCATCGGGAATTCAGTCGATCTGCAGCTCCAGAGGTCTATTTTTTTGAAGAACTCTGATCACCAATACCGCCACCCTCTCGCTGCCTCCGCTCCTCCGGGCTTGGGTCCTCTCCCGCCGGCTGCTCCAGGAGGCTCCGCTCCCTCGCACGACCGGCGCACCGGAGCCTGCGGGGCGCCCGTGGAGCGACCCGAGCCCTCGGCAGCACGGGCTCTAACTCGGCAGCGCCGGCAGCCTCCTTTCCCCGGGGTCGAGCGGCGCTCGCCGGAGGCAGGGTTCAGCACTCCGGGCGGGAAGGCGAGCGGGCGGCTCTGCCGGGCAACGCGCCCGCCCCGCTGCCGGGGCCGCTCTCCAGCTCCCGGNAAGGGGGCCGGGGGCGGCCAGCCGGCCCCACCGGGCCGGGACTCGGCCCGCGGCATCCCCGGGCTGTGCCCCGGAGCCGCGGTGCCCCCTCCCCGCCCCGCTCACTCACCAGCGCGCTCCCTCCGAGTGCGTGCAGGCCGCCCAGCACGCGGGCTAATTGCAAGGTAGGTTTTTAAATGTAAATATATGCACAATCAGCACTGTGGCAACTCGTAACAGTTTAATCAGTTTTGTAAATTACTGCTCGTTTAGCAGGGCTGTTTTTATTTGCATATCTTAGCATATACCTGTAGTCACCCACTAGCAGATACAATGTATTTACACAATCATGAGCAGAATACTACAGCACAGGCTGATTGCACTACGTTAAAAGCTTAAGGTATACATTATGTTTATATAAGTCATGGTTAATATTAGCAATGGGAAACTTAAATGATAATTTTGGAAATCAAAACCAAAAACCCCTGAATAAAACCACCACAAAACAAGCCAGGAATAGTGTAGTGTGTGTGAGTGTGCACATGCAAGATGTTTAGATAATTGACTACAAATAATGAATGGCTTACCTTTAATTTTTTTACTGGTGTGTCCCCCAGAAGCACAGAAAATGCCTGTACAGAGCTGCTGTAGTGCCGAGGAGTTGTTGGAGTGAGTCTCCAAAGAGTGGTAGGGGGGGATGCAGCTCTGTCCTTATTAGTCTCACAGTGTGACCCTCCCACTCAGTGAGCACAGAATACTCTGCAAGAAAGAACAAACAGCCACCCAGACACAGATTTTACATAATCATATGTGTACATCTCCAGTCAGGTAACAATGTAAGAAATGTTTGGAGTTTTTTTCTCCTGCCCCCTACCTCTCTAAAATGCATCCTTTTAACAGTTCCATATATTAGACAGCCATGGCATGAATGAAAGAGAATTTGGTTTCTAGCTGTGAAGGATCAATTATGTACATTATTACTACGGCAGAAACTAGCTTTTGTCTTATAAGTGTAAGCATACTTTAATTTTATATACTTTCATATACTTCATAATAAATTTAAAAATCAGCCAGCCATGCAAGAAACCAAGAGAGTACACCTATTTATGGCACTAATGCTGTAATGCACAGTGAATTATGGCAATTTATTTTGCTTTTTAAAATCTATCATTTGCAAATCTGAATGTTCTTGCACTTGTAATATCATCTGTCTGTGATGAAATGGTGAGACTGAGCACTGCCACTGGCTCTTGTCTGAATGTGCCAAACTGCACTTTTGTCAGGTTCTCCAAGTGTGCTTGTGGCAGTTTTCCGTACTGCACTTTAAAGATATGAACCAGATAGAAAGACAGAGAGAAGTAAAACAACTAGAAACAGATATACAAAAGATGGAGAGTAGGGCTCATGTATATTTATTTATTTATTTATTTATTTATTTATTTATTTGTATCCAAGATATATTTTACCTTTTTCTACTTGAATCATTCTGACAGGAGAAAAAAAGGAAGGTGGTCATACGAAAATTTATCAGCTTAACATCAATTTATCTAATTGGTGTTCAGACCAGAAAATATATAGGGTGAACTTGCTTCTCCCCCCAGCTCCCACACCCAAAATCCTCCCACCCACTCAGCAGATTTTGGAATGTGTTTCCTCATTTCAATCAAGATAACTAGCCAGGATAACCAACAAATCACATGGAAAGACATGATTATCTTCCTGGTTTGAATTTCAAAACAGTTGTTCTTCCCAACTTAGAATCACAAGAGAAAGATGAAATTGCAGCTTACGTACACATCTGCTGGGGTGTTTTATTCCACAGCTTTGCCACAGACTTGTGGTGTAACTTTAGGCAAGTCACACTTCTTGCTTGCTCATTCTGTAAATTACAGAAAGTAAAGCTGTCTCACCTCTCAGGGTGAGGTGCAAGAGCCCAATCCCACAGCTAAAAATCATTGGAGCACTCTTCCCCTTCAGATTGTTCATTTGATAAAGGCTTCAATGTTGAGCCCTAATTCTGTGTTTCAGAGTTGTGAGATCCTCAGTTGATCCTCCTTTTGTAAAGCTCTTCCCCTAGTAAAAGGCATAATCTTTTTTTTTTTTACTTGAGAAGAACTGCATTTCTCATTGCTCTGTCCAGCTGCAAAATTCTAAACTTTTTTTTCATTTTACATGTCCAAAATACCTGGATTCATCTACCTTACAAATATTAACAGTCTCATTAATTTCAATCAAATATAAGCTCTGAAATAGCTAAGCATTTTAATTACGTAAGTGTTTGCACATACAAACAGTTTATCCTTTAAAGAAATATTTCTGCTTCCTTAAATTTCAGTAATGTTTCAAGGTCCAGACCCAAATACGGCCTTCATTTCCTGTAAAGAAGTAATGAAACAATTCCTAAACCAAGGATGTTGCTCCCCTTGCAAAATACTGACACTACAAATAGAAAACTAAATACCTTATTTGGACCATGTCAACTTTAAAAGACACTTCACATTTGCATGAAAGCAGTAAGTAGAAGAATTAGAAACTGCTACAGCCTTCCCTGACTATCACATATGCTTCCTGTACCCTGGGCCAGATCTTCAACTAAACAGGATTATTCCAGTTCACATAAATCAAAGGAATTTCAGTGATTTATACTAGTTGAGGAGCCCCACATTAGGGACTGCCATCATAAGTATTAATGGACAACACTTTTCACATTATTAAACACAGTTTGAATGACTACTGATACGAAAACTGGGAACAAGAAAAACCTTACTACTTAAAAGCCTCTGTTATGATCTCCAAAAAATGGCTTCTCTCTGCCTTCCATAAGAAGCAAAGCCACAATTGGTGACACATCTGTTGTTGCCAGTAGCAGCTTAGAAATCCCAAACAATTCCTCACCTGCAGTTACTGATGCCCTCCAGAGAAAAAGTCTATACATTGTCTTATCTGCTTTAAATCTGGGGAGTACTGGAAAAAGTGATAATCTAAGCTGAAGCAGCAGCAGCAAATGGATGATATCCCATCTTGTCTTTGCAGCAACACATTTTTCCAGCTATATCAGAGTTTAGCTAAAGCATACAGAAGACAGAATTAGACCTGGATCCTGGAAAGAGTCAAGGCAAATACACCAAGAAGCAGAAAGTATAGAAATTTAGGTTTGAAGCCATACTTAGCACAGACATGCAGAGAACGTTCCATCTCCTGTGCCAAGGCGAAACTGCTCCACTGAACAGCTTTTACTACAACTGCAGTTGCAGGCAAGATGCAGGGGGAAAAGGTGAGAGAATTGGGGGGCTAAAGCACAGACTTATTTTTGTAGAAAGCTTTTATTTATTGCTAACACTCACTTTCACCCTTTGTTTCTTTTTTTGTCATGATTAGATATCCAAACCAGCCAAGTTGCATAATTCGCTCTGTCTGTGTGGTGTTAACAGATTTGTCTCCATCTCGTTAGACCCACGTTTTAAACTGTTGCTTACAACAACACGTATGCAAGGAATGAAGCTGTAAACTTGGACAAAACTCTTAAAAAGCAGCAGTATCCTAGTTTAAAAAAAAAAAAAAATTGTAAAAGGAGATTAATTTGAAACGCCCCTTACCACGCGATTTCTCGCTGAATGTAGTGCTCAGTATTTCTGTTCCGTTGTGTAAGCCCTTATGTGGCATTGTTCCTTGCCAGATGATCCTTTCTGCCCTCTGCAAGATTTGCCGGTCACGACAACTGCATTCCACTGAAGCAATTAAAATATAAATGCTTTTAAATACATGGGACTGAACTATGGTGAACTTAGACGAAACAGGTGGAATCCCAGCCCTGGGGAAGTTAATGGAAATTTTAACATTGATGTAAATGGAGCAAAAATGTCACTCAAATGAGGGCACTTTGGCAAAAACTACATAAAGAGGGAATTATTTATATGCATGTGCACACAAACTAAGCACTCCTAAGCAGCAAAGCCAACAGAAAAGTTGGATGTCACTTCGTTTCTGCTATAGGAGACAAAAAGGAAAGAACCCAACTACTACTTCTTCTACTGCATACTTAAGCAGCACTCAGATTTTCAGTAGAGGGGCCAAAATAACTAAAAAAAAAAAAAATACAGACAGAATACATATCATTATAGTTTTGTGGTATTTGTTGTCTTAGCTCAGGCATTTTCTCCACCCTTTGACACTTTACAACAAGTCCTAAAATAATCAATTGCAAGTAAATTTAATGGTACAGCAACCAAAAAAGAAAAAAAGAAAAAAAGAAAAAGGGGTACATTCTTTGTCTTGAATTCCAACACCACTCATAAACTCAATCTCAATAATCATTCCAAATGCTTAGTGTTATCTAGTCCTAATATGTTTCAGATTCTTAATAATGGCATTTTAATTCAAAGTATATACACATTTCAAAGTAAATACATCAATGTCATGATATATTACTTATATTTACCAGTTGCAAACATACCAAAAGGTGTGTTTGACAGGTATTCATTAATATTGCAGAAAAACACATTTCTCAGTATATACCACTCTTTAAAGCGTTAGTTTAAAAATTCGAGAGCTAAGTTATTCAAACCTGAAATGCTTCTGCATTTGTAGAATTCAGTAAAATATCAGTCCAGGTTTAGAGAAACAAAGCTAAGATTAATAGCATTAAAATGTTCCTTATCTAGTCAAAGGCATACTTTCCTTTTTCTTCCTATGAAAATATATATACACACATATAGCCATACCCTAAACAGCTTGCCACAAGTTCTATTATTTCACAAAGACATACACAATAAAAAAATTAAAGTTTACCACAGTTCTTCCTCGTCTTGCCTTCATATGGAATCTGCCCTACCTGTAAAAGCAGAAAATGCATGCCCTTTAGTGGCTTTTGTATTGCATAAGAAGAAAAGTAAATGGCCAAACAGGTGACTAAGGAAGAGAAGAGCTGAAAGGTGATTTTCCAAAACAAGTCAAAGTACATCTTCTGGCTAAATATGTTAATTTATATAGCGCAAATAATTGGAAAAGGAGGATGAAGACAAAAAAAAAAAAGCAAACAGCAAATTTTAGGATCTTACAAATAAACTAATCTGTATGAGACCTGCAGGCTTAATGGGCAGCATTATTTCAGCTCAGAGAATACTCTGTGCCTGTTTTCCTTTAATTTCAGCAAGATGAAGCATAGATTTTAAATTGCAACAAATCTGTCTGAGAGTTCTTAAGTCTCAGTATTAGCTGGTGTCTCCAACTGTTGTGTCCTTTCTAGCCAGCTAATTTGCCCAAATAGTACTTAAAAATGGAATACTGCTATGATAAATAACCCACTTTTTAGGTCCACTTATAAAGAGTTTCAAATTTTCAGAAAGTAACTTCTTTAAATTTGCATGTGGCATACGAACTGATATATAGTGACCATCAGTTTTATCAACATAGTAGCTACAATTATATTAAGACATACAAGATTCTAAGCTCATTCTATTTACTGTTATGCTATTTCAGTGCTCAATTTCAGTACTATCAAGCAACATAAAAACGAACTATTAAAATGACAAGTATTTTATTTATATTTATCGCTGAATAAATAAGCACAATCATCTAGAAAGTCATAAGTGCATTTTTAACCTATATCTCTGCATTCACGTACTTTATTTGCCTCTCATCTAGAAGTAATATTCTCAGAGTTTAACCATTATACTTTTAAGAAAGTAGTTTTGTAGATTTATGTAAGCTGGAGGTGTAAGCCTAGAGCTCTCTAGTTAAGGTCTCTGTTGTAAAAAAAAACCTATGATAAACCCTTCAAAAGCATCTAGAAGACTGCAGCTAGAAAAAGACTGAAGTACATGCAAAAAGAGAAAAAAGATTTGGCTGTCACATGCCCTCTAAACCAGCCTACTGACCTATATATATCACAAGTCAATATCCTGTATCACTCTGTGTATTTATGTATTTTTGGGAGCTGAGGATTTCAGCACTAATGGAAGATGACAGTCCAAAGGGGGAACCTATCAAACCATGTCTACATGACTATTTGTGTGTTTAGGCACTGTAATTCAAATAAATTTTCCTGTTTAGTAGGAATGCAAATTCCAATGCTACCTCCTAGAAAGGGCACTCTTTAAATAAATGGAAGGTTCTTAAAACAAATGTAGCCTTGTAATGTACCAAGAGTAACATTTGCCTCAATCTCTGAATTGTTTATTTTTGGCACATCAAAACTGGTTTGTACACAATGGAGAAGTTTAATTTTGGAGCAAGGCCAAGTGATTTAGCATGAACATACTATTTTGATGAAGCCTGGAGTTGCTACAAACTGCTTCAGTTTCTTCCCTTTCCTGCTAAGTGGAATCCAGATAAATCTTGTTAGTAAACTGTGCACTTAATCTTGCCAATTAGCCATTGACTAATTGTGTTGGAACCAATTATTAATGCTGGAACCAACTATGTTCAAACAGCTTAGACTGGCATCCTGCAACTGTTTAGTGAGGTTATATTTTTACATGACAAACATTTTCACATCCTGACCTCCTAGGGTAAACACATGACAGGAAGGGGAGGAAGGAAGGAAGGAGGGAAGGAAGGAGGGAAGGAAGGAGGGAAGGAAGGAAAGGAGGGAAGGAGGGAAGGAGGGAAGGAGGGAAGG
>VZTB01000053.1:5993-69809 GCA_013397245.1 Thryothorus ludovicianus | reverse complement strand
AGGAAGGAAGGAAGGAAGGAAGGAAGGAAGGAAGGAAGGAAGATTAGCAGTCCTGGCTCCAGTGTTGATGCAGCTGATGCACCCAGATTTTGTGGAGATACTTTTTGTTGGCCTTGTAGCTGTAGAGTTAAGTTTCTTTCTTTCTAAGTAAATCAGTATGTGCAATTTGTTCTTCTAGATCTTTCTGGAAATGGGTTTGAGGGCTTCATGGACCTTGCTGGTTTTGTTCCTCCCATAGAGTCCATGCCAGCTTCTTCACCTCATTCCAATACCAGTGCTGTACTGCATTGTATGTATCTCCAGCAGCCAAAACAAGGATATATCTCCCAGAAAAGTGCTGCCTCACCTCCATATGCCCCTCCCTCTTCTCCAGACACATCTTGTTCTTTCTCACAGTTTATTATTTTCAACAATTCTTGGTTGGCTCCACCCCATCAGTGCAGGAGACATACACATTAGCTCTTTATCTTCTGGGCTTCTACAAGGGGAAGACACTTCACAAAAAAACAACTTTTTTTGCAACAAAATTGTGTTTGCCCAAATTTTTTTTAGTGCGAGTAGTCATAGCTTGACACGCTTTCAAAACTATTTGTGAAGAAGTAATTCTGGTTCATGTGTTAAAACTATAAGGTCAGATTTGTTAAAAAATAAGAACTCACAAACTGTTCTAGGACTGAGCTGCTCAAAGTTTCATCAGCAATGTTGAGCTTGTCTCTCCTATTTCAATATTGTTCCATTTCTCAGGACTTAGAATAGAGGTTACTTCTTTAAGGAACTGTTAATGTGGTACAGATACTTCACTGGTCTTTGGGGAGCTTTAAAATTTACTTCAACAGAAGATTTGCCGCCTGGAGAATAAAATTAGAAAAAAAATAGGCTAAAACATAATACACTAAGCCTGTTGGCAGGAGTGGAAAAAAAACCTAAACAAATCAAACAAACAAAAATCAAAAAACCCTAACCACAGAAGGCCTGTAAGAAGAAGAAAGTATAACCAGAAATGAGAGCTTTCATGAGGCACACATTTGTTATTACCCAGGGTTTATCATTCCCACAGAATTATTTCTTGCTATCAGAACCTGGGTTTGACTGCCAAATTAGACTAGCCTCGTTCCAAATGACAAATCTGGCAAGCCTCCTTCAGAGTTCTCCTTGGGACTGAGCTTTACTACATAAATCAGTGGGAGTCTGAGTGTATCCCACAGCTGCCTGTGGTTCCTCACAGCAAACCTCTGGAGAAGTGTTACCAGTGCAGAGATGAAGAAGCTGTCTACATCCAAGCACACATCTGCAATTACAGCAAGAAAAAGGATTACACGCATCACTTGATTTTCTGTGTTCCTGTGGTGTGAAGACCACAGAGGTAATAAACCAAAAGTAGTTCAGTTACAAGTTTAAATCCAGCTTTGCGCATTTTCAGTTAGTTCAGGCCAAGGGAATTGTGGAAGTGAGTTATGCTCCTGTCTACACATGTAAGCAAACAGCATGTGGGGTGAAACCTGAATGCAAGTCATGGGAGGCACCTGAGATGTCTAAACTAAAGGTGTAATTTCCCTTGGAAAGTACAGATTTAGAGTTAGCTGTTTTTTATAAGTGTCTCTCTTGATTTTACAGTGACAATGTTCTTAACTTCAACATGACACCTTAGTTTCTGAACTGAATTTGGGCATGGTTAAAAGTTTTATAGAATCTGTGGACTTCCAACCAGCTTAAATAAACTTTACAACCAGCACAGCTTTTAGATATCTTTAGATAAGGTAGTCTTATGGACTTAAAAATATTTATACTTTTTTTATGGCTTAAATAGCTTAACTACAAAAGTGACCTACACTACTAGAAGACATTTTTATAATTATGTAAATTGTTCACAAAGTAAATTGGACTGATACTAATAAACTGAGTCAAATTCTATGTACAGAGTACTTAAATGAATATTCCACAAGCACTGCCTGCAGCAGCCGTGATTAAATAAGAATTTTAGTTACACCTACATAAAGGTCTCCTCAAGAGTTTCATTAACACAAAGTTACCTTGGCCTATAGCAAAAGTGTGTATATCCTTTTTAAATATAATCTAACTTTATTATCTGAGAGATGATAAAAATTTAAGTAGTATTTTCAGTAGAGGACTTCCACTCCTGTGATTTTATCAGAGTATTAAAGATAAACATTAAAATTTGTAAAAGAGCATTCACTTGTGTTTTAGATGGTCCCAGGCAGAAGTGAGAGGTAGTCATAACTGCTCAGACCTCCACCTTACTAGAATTTCTCATGTCAAGTTAATTCAGAAGTCTTAAATACTTCTCAGTCTATGCCATTGCCATCACTTTGAGTTCAAAAACTGTCCCATCAACCTCCTCAATCCTCTGCCTTGCCTGCATGATGACAGCTGTCTCTGGACTGGAGAAACAAGGCAAGGAAAACCATACAAGGAAAAGGGGCAGGAGTCAGGATGACATTTAGCAAATGGGAGGCTATTGATGCTCACCTATGTAAATTAAGATATCTAAAATATGAAACATAGAATAATTTAGCGATTTCCTACTTTATCTTCGAATTATTTACCAGTATGAGTGTCAGGAGCTGAGGCCATAAGAGAAAAGAAAGAAGCAGAAGTGAAAATTAATATACAAGGGTATCCTTTTATATAGGGTAGCCAAATGGGTTGGGCTAGATTCCTTTTCATCTCTTTGTTAATGAAACACAAGCTAAGCTTGATGCAATCAGATTCATTCAGCCTCTTTCAGTGTAGAATACTATGCAAGGCAGTTATTTTTTAAGATGTTATCAGTTTTCAAGTCCTATAAGTTTTTCTGTTTATCAGTAAATGGAGACAAAAGTGAAGCATCATTATATAGCTCATTCCAGATGTGTAAGTGGGCATGCACACAAAAACCCCCTATAAACCAGACTCAGTTAAGGATTGGATCTCACTTTTCTGATGTAGCCAAGGAGTATGCTTTTGATGCCTTAAGAAATACTTACTCCATTTAATTAAGCCATAATTATGAGGAGCCTTGGTTTTCCTATCTTCGCCCATATTTCAGCTGCTTCGCTCTGAAGTTAAAATATGTATTAAAATGTCTTCATAACTTTGACATTTGAGAAGTGCATTTGACAATGATTTACAGAAAACCTATCAGCATTAAGAACAAGAACACCACAAGTCAGGAAAAATGAAAATAGAAGAAATACCCTTTTAGTATTAAAATAGCACAATGAGAAACCCTCCATGAAAACAGTTTCATCAACTTAATTTCTGCTTAAATAACACTGAAAAAACTGTCAGTATGGTTCATTTAACATTTTTAAACATACTAAAATCCTTATCTAGAAATAAATTTTTGTCATTCCTTTTCTTACTGTTTTTGCTGAAATAAACCTTCTCCCACAGGACTGATCCCAGTTCCATTAATGACCTTACCTTCTGCTGTGAGATTTGCCTGTTTAGCACATGGTTGTTCTCTCCTGTGCTGCTTGCAGGATTCCACTGCTGTATAGCTCCACTCTAGGATCTCACTGGAAAGAATGAGGAAAAGGCAACTAGAAAGTCAAATAAAACACCTCTGTTTTTCTGCCGAGCATGGAAAAATTGGTAAGTTTTTTTATTTAGAGTGAAGTTTTGAATTCACTAAGTCAGTGTATGCTTTGGCAAACATTAATTTGGGCCAGAATGTCACACTTGCTTTCTATGGCCTCCCCTCAGTAGCTATTGCTGTGAGTTAGGAGTGTTGGAGACCTCAGTGAAGCCAGGATTTCACTTTAAACAGAAAGTTTGACCAATGCTTCCTGTCATCCTCAGAGAGAACACAATTAAGAAATAAATATTCCAGAAAGAGAGTGTTTGTTTGGATTTTGATATATCTTTTTCTGTTAAATAGCCTTATGGTACCAGAAATCTCATTTCTATGTACAAACTTAGGCCATTCTCAACTCTTTCTGAATAACAAAGATGGATTGAGGAGCTTTTTTTAAATTTCATCTGTTTCTTTTCCTACAAAGCACTGTGGTTTTTGTGGTAGGTGGGTTTTTTGTTTGGTTGGTTTGAGTCTTTTTCTGGAACCATTCCTGCTCATTGACACCAATTAGCAAGCAGAATGCTTGGACAGCGGAAGCTCACACAATGGCAGAGTTACACAATCAATACCATATAAAGCAGTAATGCAGCTACACTACGGCTACTTAGAATTTCTTTCTGTTAAATCCCAACTTTTTTAAAGCCATCCCAGTGTGTGTGAAGCTATTGTTACCTCCCTTAAAAAGTTTCAACTTTCCAAGATGCTGTATGCTGCTCAGTAAGGTTAGCCCTGCAATATTTCTCCCACAAATAAAACCTTATATTTAATTTCACTGTATCACCTTTTTCCTGGGCAATCTTAATCACCCTACAAAAATGGACATACCATTATTTCCTACTCAATCATTTTCACATCAACAGCAAGCTGTTCACAATGTTTTCTAGCTGAGGAAAGCAAGGCCTTGCACTCATTTTAGTGATGTTTATCTAGCAGTAATGTGATAGTTTTGTAGTAAGCCAGCTGAGCAATTTCCAGATTTTAAGGGAATGTTCTAAGTACATGTGAGAACATTATTTTTCTGACAACTGGAAAACTGGAATGGGAAAAGTAGGATTGAAACAAATTTTGAAGTTGCTTAGCAATGCCTCATCTAGCTGGTAACTGCTTATTTTTCAAAAATGTTTGATTAGTCACTACTATCAAGTAGGATAGTATGCTACTATCATTCAGAGCTGCTTTCTCTCATACAAAAATATGCACTGAGACCTTGCTTGCAGACCTGCTTTACTTACAAAATGAGTCAAATTTTAGTGGCAGGCATATGAATACACTCAAAAACCAGTATAGATATACCTAGAGAACCCCATTGTGAAGGAGAAAATAGTTAGTAACAACAAAAACGAATGCTTTAGATTTATTTAGAAATATATCCTTGGGACGTCAAGTGTGCTTAAAGAAAGCGCTCATATTTGCACACATTTGGTGCAGTATTATTTGTTTAATTGATGCCAAAAGTCAACACAACTAAAACCAAATGGAATAAAATCTGATAACATCTGCAATGGCTAGGACTTCAAAGGTTATCAACATGAAACCACACATGAGCAAAGATGATGGTGAATGTAGTAACAGTACTAATACAAATACTTACACATTGGAAAATGTTTTGAATCAACCTGTAGAATGCTAGAAAATATCAGATTTTGAGTATGCTACTTAATAGAGCACAAAAATAACAATTTATGAAAGACCAACAAGCGTAAGTTAGGTCATAGAAAACAGGGCAAAACACACATATCTGCTAGATGACATTTACATTGTAAAATTATCAGTAACATTACAGAGTTTACACAATGGAGACTGCACAAACATGGCAAAGTTGAACTGATACCTAATGTAACAAAAAAACTGAAAATTAACTGATCACACCAGGTGAGGCAGGGAGAAATTTAAGCAATATCTACAACAGAGTGACTTTACCAGTGTAAGAGTACTGGTGTGAAGTGCTACAAAAATGATAATCAGCAGCAGGTAGTGAAGCAAGTCAGGGCTTGAAAGCCTCCAAGGAGGGAGGCTACCTCTCTGCAGACATCCTGCTCCTCTGTTTGACTGTCCTCACGGTGAGATTTCTCCTCATATCCAGCTGGAGCCTCTCTCATTTCCACTTTTGCCCAGCTGGCATCCTCCCATCGTGTACTTTCAACCTCTCAGCTTCATTTCCCTCAGTGACCTTGCCCTTTGCCTAGGCTGCTATTAGGTGTCCTGGAGACTTTTCCATGCTACTCAAAGACCACGCCCATGCCAAAAAATACCCTCCTGTAATAGCAAGTATGCTGACACAGAAAGCAAACTGTGTCTTTTTTGCAGTCCGTACTTGCTCTACATATTTTAGGCAGCCAACATGGAAAAAAACACGAAAATGTCAGCCACAAAATGATGGTCAGAAAATTTGGTTACCAACACATCTGGGTACATACTTTCAATTCTTCTTCATACCAGATTCCCACCAGGGTTTTTCTTCTTGGAGTGACTAAAAACATGTTTTGTGGGATATTTTGATGTCCTTTGCTTCTACAGAAAATATGGCCTGTGCACATGGTAGCAAACAGTTACCTTAAACATAGCAACGTGTCTGGTGGACACGTTTAGTTTAGTGACTATAAGAAAGCAAATGATAACCCAGTGAAAAGACAGAAGTGGAAAGGTTTTTAATATTAAAGCAAATAAACACATAAAATAAATACAAGCACATAATCATTTAAGTGAATTGCATCATTTTACAAAAAAAAAAAAATTAATGTAGTGATTTGCACTGAAAAATATTATCTGTATTTTTTTTTTTTTTGGTGCCCAAAACCAGGGACAGAATAGGCAAATAAACTGAGCACTTCCATGACAAAGCAAAATAGCTGCTGGAATAAGGGAAGGAGAACAGTCACCAAGATCTTTCAATACATAGCAGAGATACAGGATTGTACAAACTCCTATTAGTGTGTCTGACATATAACAGATAAGAGACCAACAGAGACTGGAAAATGAAGGTGAAAATATCAACAGGGCCATATTTATTATTATTTTCTATCTATTCTTGAATTACCAAGTTCATCAGAGCTCAGAATGGAAATGTTGTGGTGGCAAATATTGGAAAGAATGTTTTAGGTAAGTTAGTTTTATATTAATAGAAAATAATTCTTTCTTGCATATATAGTGAATAAATAGCAGAGTTTAGGTAAGCTCTAGCTGTGCACATTTACAGAAATGGAAATTTTTATGATGGCACTGAATCATAGGCTTGAACGCTTTGGAAAGCAATGGTGCCATCAATAGTAACAGAGCTTGACAAAAAAAGTAAGACTTGGAACAATCCATTTTAGTTTTGAAAAACTGGATTTAAAACCGATATATACTTAACTTTAAAAAGATAAATAATTCATACATTACACACCAACTCCCGAAGTTCTTGCTGTGCTAAAACTTCTGCGGAAATGGGAAATTTCTCCAAGTAACGCTTTGGAGATTTGTTTCTCCAGAGATCCCGGGCACACCCCCCGCACGGAGAGGGCTCTGGAGATCCGCGCCGCGGGAGTCCTCTGGTGGGCGAGGGCGGAAAATGCCCCGAGCCGCCCAGCAAGGCTGCTGCCGCTCGAACGGGATCCTCACACCTAAAATCGCGGTGCTTGGGAATTACAAATTGTTTAAAAATCACTTATTTGAAACACCGATTAAAAAAAAAAACAGTGAGTTTCAATATTATTCTTCCTCTATTAATACTGTCTGTTTCCCTTACCTCCTTCAATGATGATTCAACTGCAACCCAAAGAGGAAAGCAGTTTGCCAGAAGGAAATAATGAAGTAGGAAAAGTACCTTAAACTGAATCCTTGTCAAAAACATAGAAGAAAAAGTATTACTGTAACATGCATCCATCTCTGCTGTTTCCTTTACTGGCTGCAGATAACATTAAGTCTTAGCTGTAGCTTGAAGCCCTAGCATTCCTTTGGGTCTTGTAGAATAAATATTATACAAGCCAGAACTTTCAATATTGAATCAAGACTCTGAGATTGCTCCTCACTATGTACATACACATGCCTGGCTTTGCACAGTTGGTTTAGAATCATAGAATGGTTTGAGTGTGAAGGGACCTTAAAGGTCACCTAACTCCCATCATCCTGCCACGGACCCGGACACCTTGCACTAGTCCATGTTGCTTAAAGCTCCATCCAGCCTGGTCTTGAACACTGCCAGAACTGTGGCATCCACAACTTCTCTAGGAAACCTTTTCCAGTGCCAGAATAATTTCTTTTGACTCTATTTGTTTAGAGATTTTCTCTTAGGTTACAGGCATATACAGAGCAGTATTTGCTTGCAGCCATATTCACTGAAAACAAACTGATAAATGATCCATGTCATTACAGAGCATACATTTTAGATAGGACAGAAATGGCAGAAAGTAGAAAAATTTGCTCTTCTGTGAAGTCAAAACTACAGAAGTAACTACTGCTATGCCACTATTGATCAAAAAGGTCTTAATGATAAAACTTCACAGTCAGCATCCATAATCTAATGCCATTCTTCCTCTCTAGGATATTGCTTTGTACTACTGCCTTACTATCCAATTCCTGGTGCTATTNAATAATAATAATAATGATTTATTAGCATAGTAATGAAAGAGTGACTCTTGGCACCCTTCTTGTCCAACCTCATGCTCAAAAAACGGTCACAATGAATCCACACCAGCTTGTTCAAAGTTTTATGAGCCAAATTTTCTAAACCTTCAAGAACAGATGTTGCAAATTTTATCTGGGCAATTTGCTCCACTGGTTAATTATCCTTGTACTTTTTTTTTTTCCCCAAATATTCAGTCAGATCCTCCTGTTTTAATGTATGTCTACTGTCATTACTCCTGCTGTGCCCCCCTGACTCCATTGTCTTGTCTGACCAGCCTCCCTGCCAGCCTGCTGTTTGGGCCCCACAGCCTTCTCTTCTGTGGGCTGATCAAGCCCAGCTTCCTCCCCTCTCCACACAAAACAAGTACCACACAGTCCAACACCCTGGTGACCCTCCCCTGAACCCACTCCAGTTTATCAGTCTGTTTCTTGAACTGAGAAAAATAGGTTCACCAACTCTCTCTTTACACATGGAAGCATTAAGCCTACTTTTTTCCCTGTTTTGAAATAACAGGCAACTTCTTGTGCTCCTGGGTATGGGCTCAAGGCCTGTTTTGAGAGATGAGGCTTACCTGTTTGTACTGTTCATTATAATATAAAAATAACTTCTTCTATGCTGCTAGACAGCCCTTGATGCCCAGGATTCTTTATGCAGTCCATATGTTGGGTTTAAATAATGTAGATAGCTTTGAATCAGTCTTCTGAGCCAGAAGAAAGTCACCTTTATCATGAAGATTACCCTCTAACACCATCAAATTGACAAACCCCAGCCCTTGTTGATGTCCTGGAACAGGCATACTGAGCTGAACTATCTGAAAGATAGTAAATGAGATGCCTGCAACACTGTATGGCTTCCTATATTGACATTTTAGTGCCAACGGTAAACCCTTTGGAAAACAGGAAAAGCTTAACAATGTTCCCTTGCAAACCCTGTCCATTCTGGCACTCCCCTGCTTAGGGGCCTTCTGAGCTGGAGGCTGCTTCTCTGTACTAGTGCTTAATACTGCTTGACAGACCCCTCATCCATGAATTTCTCTATTAATTTTTAACATACTCGTACTTGGTATTCAAATCATCCTATGTTAAGAGTATATTTTTGTTTTAAATTTTACAAAGCACTCTCTTTCTAAGACTGCTGCTTGTTGATTTATTTTGTGCCCATTTTCTTTTTATACGAGCATGACTAATTGTTCTCTATTCTGTGTTCCTTATGCCAGTCAGAACCTTTAAAATTCTATCACTTCTCCTTGAACAGAGTCTTTTCCAAGATGGTGATTCCACATTACTTTTTTCTGTGCACAAGAAGGTACTTCTCACTTTGCTCCTACTTGTGATCCCCTAAACTATTAAAAATTCTTGATATGGACATCAAAGCAGCTCATTGTCCATGGAGCATAATGATGATTACACTATGCCCTTTCCAGTGGTATCGATACTTGGCTAAACTTAGTGGCAGCTTTTCCATTAAATTCAGGGGGTCAGGATTTAATCTATTGTTTTGTTTACTATCCATCTTATTTCTTTGGTGCATTGTGGGAAGATCTCCAAACATTTTCCTTCCAACTTTATGCCTTGGTTGCAGTCTTCCCATGTACAAAAGACTAGCAGTATCTTTAATAACTTCAAAGATGCAGAAAACACTACTTTAGATGTTCTAATATAATGAAGAGTCAGTTCTTTGTTTGAGTAGTGCCATAATAAAAATACTGTAGAATTCTTTTTTTCCTCTGAAAACTGCAGGCTGAAAGTTTCATGGGAAGAAAACATTCACACTCCTTTTTGTTAGGGGAATGTTTACTCACTTCTGTTATGGAAGTTCACATTACTTTTGTTCTTAACATTTCATGCAGAACCATAATTTACATGCAGAAAAGCTTTTAATTATTGAGTTCAGAAAAAAGAAAAAAAAAGAAATTGAGAGCCTTGAAGGCTCTAATTGTTTATACAGCCCTTCTTAAAGAAAATAATATACACTCTCTATGTCCTGGAGAAATGAATCACCTCTTCTGCCCTCAGACTCTGTTTTCAAAATTCTGGTTTTGTTCAAGAAAGAAAAGCAAGGAACCAAGAATAAAAAAGAACCTCCATAAACATTACCATGCAGTTGTCAGTAATTCATGGAAAGAAAACCACTCTAAATTCTTCCACAGATTAATTCTAAGTTTCTGACTCAACTTATTTTTATTTGCATGTGACCTTTAGAAGGATGACCTGTGTTCCAAAATAAATAAAAACTTTTAAAAAAACCCTTTTACCCTACTTCAATACTACCACAACGAGAAAATACACACGCATTTTAGTCCACTCCAGCTATTCCTCTCCACCTTGCGACAGTTCTATGCTTTTATAAATAGTTTATTAGTCCCAAACTATGCCAGTTTTTTCTTTACATGTTAGAAAGTCACATGCTTTAGGGACTAGTCTTTCCTATTTTAAGTACTTCAATTATTACATATATTGATTATACAAAGTTATAAAAACTACTTATATAAATTATTTCATGGAATTTATTATAAAATTCTTGTTGAGAAGGACATGCTAGACACAAAAAGCGAACTGATGGCACAGAAGGTCTATCTTTAGGCCCCAAAAATGGTGATTCAGCCTTTGACTTGGGCTACCCAAAAAACAATGTGCTGATGTATATGCTGAGGAGAATACCATTGTATGCTTAACAACTTCATGTATTTGTTTCCTCATTTCCACTAAATATTGAGAAAACCTTATTCTCAACCTAATGGGACCATCTATTTTCCTCATCATGACATCATTATTTCTTTTGCAAACTTTTTTTCGTTATTCTTACCCAAAATAAGAATTGAGCTGATTTAAACCAAGTCAAACTGAAATTTTCATAAGGTTCATAAAACCTTGTCCTTGTGTTACTGTAATTGTTGAGTCACTGATCCATCACTATAAACTACTGATATTGAAAAAGGTGTAAGTGAGGTTTCTCTTAGTGAAAAAGAATGATAGCACTAAATACAAGCACTCTGAAAACATGGGCATGACTGAGGATCTTGAAACAAGATAACATTTTTGGACAAGGAAACAATACAAGCAGCAAAAAATGTGAAGGAGGCATCATGTTGTTCTTTCTATATTAAATTAGCAATAAATGACATCCAAGTTTGTGGATACAGCAGAAAATCAAACTCATAGAGTGAAAATTAACTATTAATTGTGCTTGTGAAGAAACCCAAAGCGTTGCTATTGATTAAATAAGACTAAGAAAGAGCTGAAGCATAGTGATGGAACAGAGATGCATGCCAAACCAATCTCAGAAATCTAGTTTGATCTGCAGTAGTGGTGAATGAACTAGAGCATCACATCAAACAAAAGACTTTTCAAGAAGTTACAGTCAATTTTATTCACAGAAGTTGAAGCACTTACAATAAAATTGTTATTATTCCCAGTGTTTAATTGTGTGTACTTGGAGAGTACTAGGTCCAATGTGTTCTGCACCATTGGGTTTAGAGGTTTTACTGGATTCAGCCACATAGCACAAAGAATAATTACACCTTCAAATATAAGACCATAATATGTTTTTTCAAACATTGCTAAATCCAGTTTCACTATCTTCTCTTCTAACATAAGAAAAAAAAATAACACAAGTGGAGTTAATAAGGGAATTTTAAAATATGACATTGCCATTAGCCCACATGCTTTCAGCCCCTTGAAATTTGGGGGATTATCAAGTGGTGACACGAGCAGCTCAGTCAAGTGAGAAGGAGCACCTGCTCCTTGTTGGTATGTACACTATCTAGTTCGAGTATGATTCTAATCCCTTGTCCTGGCCAAAATGAAGATGGTGTCTTGTTTCATATACTTTAATTTCTATAATACCAATGATCTTCTTTCTCTCTCTTTTTACCACATGAATACTTTACTAAAAGTAACCACAAGTTATTAAGTAGCATCTAAGACATTATCTATAGTTTGGATTTATTTTCTATATACATAAGAATTATGGCTCTTTTAGACAAAGATTTTATTTTGTAAACAATACAATTAAAGTTCATTTTAAAATTATGTATTTTCTTTTTAACACAAAATTGTTGTAATCCTTTTTTTTTTTTCCATTGTGCAACCATCTTGTGTGGGAAAGGAGAATGGTATTTAGGGAAGGCCACTGATATAATTTTTTATTTTTTCACACTATGGCTGCTACCACCACAATGCCTATCAGGTTTTGTTGAGGAATACAGTAACAGCATTCTCTTCAGACTTAGTCATTCTATTTTCATTCACACATTATCTCAATGACTTGCAAAAATCCTCACCATTCTTTTTTATGTACAGTAAATATTTTTAAAGAGACAGTTAATTATTAGCTTGCAGTTATCAAACATGCTAACAAACATAGCTGCTACAAACATGCCCATAAAATCTTTACAGAAATCACTTTTTGTATTCTTCTCACTCTTTATTCCATACCTGATGCCCTACACAAGTACTTCTATCCACTACCAGTCTTTAGTGCATTCACTGCTCTTGCTGCACATGATGGCATCCTGATGAAATGCTTTTATTAGCAAGAGCAAAGATGTGTGAAAGAGCACCAGACAGATTTTTGTGGCAGGGCACAAAAAGAGGCACATCCATTACTGAAGTGTACCAGAGAACAGCACAACAGGGACAACAACAGAGATCTTTCTACATACCATGCTAGCTTAACCTGGCTGTAGGAAACACAATACTGGCGTACAGCACTGCAGCCAACACTAGCACTGCTGATTGTGGGGGTTCCAAACACTCAGTGTGGCCACCACGCTATCTTTCAGCTTGTAGGTGATCAATAACTTTGGTATAAATTATGCTACTTCACTGGCTGGCTCATACCACAACCATCTACCTTCTCTCAAGCACTGAGTCTCTGCAGAAAAAAATACATTTGTTTTTCTCACCTCCTCTTCTATTTGTACTGAGTAGAAGTATTTCTTCCGTGCTGGTGACCAGTTACCTCATTTCTTCTTTCTTGACCTATGGCTCACATTGATTAACCTTACTGACCCACTGCCTTAAGTAATTTTTTTTCTGTCCTTGCTCATTTTCACCCCATGACATAACACCGCAATTGAGTAAAATGCAGGTAGACTTGGGACACTACATCCAGCCATCCTAGAAGCTGTCTGCAGTGTCTGAGAAACACAAACATGGCCCTGAGATGCCAAGAAACATCTAACCAACGTATCCTCGAGCATAGTGCTGTCAATAGACATTGTGAGTACTCAGAAATCTAATCGCTCAATTTATCCATAAATTCTCCAATTTATCTCTTACATAAAGAGGCATGAAAATACGTTAGTCTTAGGTATCTCAGGAAAAGTAACAATGGGGGAAATTTCCACCTCCTCACTAGAGTCAATACATCAGTTGAACACCATTTTTAAGACTTATGTTTAGAGGAATTTTGTTGGCACAATGTGTAGACAAAGGTCTTATTTGAAAATTTTTAAAAAAAGTACTAGCCTAGACATTAAACTGGGTTTTTGTGTACTTGGCATCTGCAGTGTCCCACCCAATGGTAAAAAAATAAATTAATTTGATCCTCTGAATTTTGTTTGTAGATAATTCCTCAGATAAAGATTTGTTAATTTTATTAAAATAAGGAATAAAATTATTTGAATTTATAATATCTGAACTTTAGCGAATAAGAAAAAACATTCAGAGTGTTAGTAGTGACACGGTATTGAAAAAAATTAACACATTCAGATACCATAGTGGTAACATAAGAAAAGCTTTGATTTTGCCTGCACTGTATTTAAAAACACTACTTTCATTCCAACAAAACCTGAAGTTCTTTAAAATTATGAATTACAGCAATCATTTTACACACAGGGGCATTTTTTACTGAAACCTTGAAAACCTTGCCCACTACCCAATTAAAACTAGGTTATCAACCATATCTACCAAAAAGAATAGATCTGACAGAATGATGGGAATTTCTTTAATATCACCATTTACTGCAAAAATATAGGAAGATTTTAGCAACAGATTCAAAGACTGGATTTTTCTGATAGTCAAAACTCTATAATTTTGGGCAGTTGATTTTCTTTTTTTTAAATCTTTGTTAAGCTTATAAACTCAGCTATTTAGAATGAAAAATATTTTTTGATCATGCTGAAGTACACTTATGGCTTATTTACCATAGCAAATTAAACATTCATGTTACCATTTGAGTCAAAACAAAAAGAATTGTGGTAGTATAGAGCTATAGCATTTCTTTTTTTTTAATTTAAGAAAAGCAGCCTTAATTCTTAAACAGTTACAGGGCCCTGATGTTTGGTAAATCAATATTTTATTGGTAAAGGTGTGCTGTACAAAACATAAAAACTTTATATACTCCAAGGGCAAATTACTTCCCTTCCCTCTTGGGAATAGTTTATTTTTAATGTAGTTCTTCGAGGATTTTAATTCTTCATGGGTTCTTAGGCAATTTTGAATTACAACATACATATTTAATAGTAATGACATCCAGGGAAATATTTTCTGTGGTGGAGATAATACATACACATTAATAGTAAAATATACAAAGAAAAAAACCCCTAAACCTCCAACAACTAAAAGAACATACACAATATGCTTACTGACCTGTAACTAATTATAGTTATACAGTGTCTGCTGCTTATCAGACTACAAGCTCACCTGGATTATCATGAACTGTCCCCTCAGCTCATGAGCTGCACAGCCAGAGCACAGCCACCTGCTTGCTGTCCCTGCCCTCACACCGAACAAGACACAGCAGGAACACCTGCCCCTCCAGAATGAGCCTCCCAAACAAGACCACTTCTCCACCAGCAGATTCTTCCTTGCAATGCTACAAGCTCACCTAAAATCTGCACCCACAACCAATCCTCCAAGCACCTTGCGAATATCCTCTTCATTTTGCTTCCATCTGCACTGTCCTTACAGTAACTTAATATATGGCACAGATATTCACCCCTGCAAGCAACATTTCCCTCCATGAGTCAACACAGCCCCTGCAGGTACCTCCCTGTAAGGTTTACAACCTCTCCAGAACCCTGCTCCATTATCACTTGTTTTATGAATGCTACCACATGCATCATGAGAAATACAGCATGCATCCACTGCTCTGGGGCAAAGCTTACAATTCTCCAGTCCCCCCAAACACAGGCCCCTTTCTTGCAAAGCTGCAAGCCTATCTGAATTTCTGCTGCCCCAACCACCCCATGCACAGCTTATGAGTGGTGTCACAACACTGTCAACAGCAAATTGAAACCCAGCAAACTTATCAGCCACTTTGTAATAAAGCTATTCCATCAAGTGTGTTTTCCTGAGAGAACTCGTCAACATGAGCACATACCTCAGATGCCCTGGATATGGCTCACAAGCACCACCATACACTATTGTCCCATATAAACGGTCCCTCATCCAAATTAAGTCATAGCAGGGGCAAAAACCCGTCTGGGATAAGGCTCTCACAGCCCCTTCACCAACAGATCTCTCAAGGCTATGAGCCCAGAAGTCCTTCCATTTACCTGACCTCACACTGAGCTCATGAACACTGTTGATACCAGGAGCTCACATCACCCCCACTGGCCCCACAGCACCTGGAAGTTCATCCCTCCCAGCCTGAGTTCGCCCTGTTCAAATGAGTCTCTTTTTACAAGGCTACAAAGAAAAGAACCTGAATTTCAACCTCCTCTTACTTGGAACGAGTGCATTTATTCTAACAGGAAATGGAAACATAGAAAACGTACCTATTGTTTCAGGACGTGAATGTCCTGCCTGCTTAGGTCTCTGAGCCCCTTGTACCAAGGCTGAACCGCCAAAGCTCATGAACATTTCCACCCCTGAGCTGCCTGTGTGCCCAGCAGCCCACGCTCCGGACAGGGCCCCAGGCTATCCCCGGGCACTCCTGCAGGCAGATCCCTTTGCACCCAACCTTACAGCCTTAAACTGAGACACGGGAGATTCAGATTAGATATTGGGAAAAATTTCACTGTTAGGGTGGTCAGGCTTTGGAATAGGTTGCCCAGAGAGGCGGTGGAGTCCCTATCCCTGGAGGTGCAACAAGAGAGGTGTCCGGATCTGGTGCTGGGTGATGCGCTTCAGTGGTTTTGGGAGTTACAGTGGCAAGTGCCGGGTGGAGGGCTGGGCTGGACAATTTTCCAAGGTCTCTTCCAAACTTGATGATTCCATGATTGCGTGAATGCTGCACTCAAAGCAAAGTAGAGACTAAGACACGCGACAGTACCTTGCAGGTGAGGGTCTCCCATGCCCCGTGCCACCAAACCCACACTCAGGAACACGAGCTCCGCAAGGCCCACATCGCTCCCAGCCCACGGGTGCCCTCACACCGAGCACAGAGTCCCTAAGCGAGGCTTCCCACCAGAGCGCGATCCTGCCCGAAGTTTGGCACTATCGCGGTGAAGCCGAGCCCGGGCAGAGGCAGCTCGGTGCGGGGCCCCCGCACATCCCTGCGGCACCGCCCGCACACCTGCGCGGGCGCTGCAGGCCACGCAGCGAGACGGCTTAGGTACTTGTACAGCAAGAAGCAACAATAACAGGATTTAAAGTGCTTGCTACCTCTTAGCGCACCTTGTACCTTTCCTCAAACCCCCTTCCTCCCATCCCGCTGTCCCTCGGGCAAGAGTCCCTACGGGCCGAGCGCTGCCCCGTCTCAGCCTCCCGGCCCCGGGAGGGAAGGACAGGCAAACCCTTCTCGGGAGCAAGAGGTGAGGACAGCTCTTCATCATCCCGATTTCCCCTTCCTGCCCCCCGAGGGCTGCGCTCTGCCACGAGACGGGGCTGAACTCCCGGCTCCCGTCACTCCCGCCACGGAGCGGTGCTGCTATCCCGGCAGTGTCCGCGGGACTCCCGGCTCCCGTCGCTCCCGCCCGGGATCGGTGCCGCTCTCCCGGCAGCGCCCGCAGGGCGGGCCCGGGCCATTCCCGGCTCCCGTCGCTCCCGCCCGGGATCGGTGCCGCTCTCCCGGCCGTGCCCCGGGGCTGCGGCGGCGGGCTCGTGGCGTCACGCGGCGCGGGCGGTTGCCGTGGAGACGCGAGCCCGCCCCGCTTTAAGCGCCGCCTCGGCGGGGCGGCCGCGCTGCCGCTGACGGAAGCGAAGATGGCGGCGGCGGCGTCTGACCTGCTGACGGGATGGTGCCTCTTCGGCCTGGCGCTGCTGGTGAGCGGCGGCTCTCCCGCCCTGCGGCGGCCCCCTCACACCTCCCTTTCCCTCCCCTCGTCTGCTACTCCTCCTTCGGCCGCTCGCTGTTCCAGTGCCGGGCATCCCGCCCGGTCTGCCCGTCCGTGCCCTCGGGTGCCCGGGCCGGGAGCGCTTCGCTTCCCTGCGGCTCCCGCGGTGCCTCGGCGCTGGTGCCGCAGAGCCGGAGCTGGGAGCGGGGGCTGCCTTGCCCTCCTGCCCGGCCAGCCGCGCTCATTGTGTTTTCGCGTGCTCTGTGTGTGAGCGCTGGCGTTGTTGTTCAGGCTGCTCTTAAGGAAAAGTGACTTTTATGTGGTCAGTGTGAGGCTGGTGCTGAGTGTTCAGGTGAAAGGTGTGCTGTGCCGGTCATCCGTACACGGTCTAACGTCAGTACCGTCTTGCTGACATTGTTATTATATACGTACGTCTCAAAAGTATTTTTCCCTGTGTTTTTCAGGCCATTCTGATTTTCTGCTGGGTTTATGTGCGCAAGTATCAGAGTCGGCGGGAAAGTGAAGTGATTTCTACCATAACAGCAATTTTTGCGTTGGCTGTTGCTCTTATCACATCAGCGCTCCTGCCAGTGGACATATTTTTGGTCTCATACATGAAAAATCAAAATGGTACATTTAAGGTATGGACTTTTAAATGTTAATTTCCTCTTTAAAACGAGCACTTATGTTTCGAAAGGATGCTCTTGGGTTGTCAAACTGTTTGAAACCAGTACTAATACCTGTTTTAGTGACTTAACTTTTCTCAAAGCTGGATACTAGTACTGTGCATAAAGCCCTCATGTCTGGTATTTGAGCTGAATTTCAGTTTTGATTTTGTTCTTTCTCAGATGTTCTACTCATTTCCAAATGCTTGTACTTCCCGTTTTGCATAGGAGTGAATATACTGTCCTGAAGATATAAACAAATTGCTTAAGTGCTACTTTTTAGTATATTGTGCTGGGGCATTGTAGAATAAAGTTTGTTGTGCTTTTGTTCAAAAATAGACCGTGTTGCCTCTTTATAATTTAGAATTATTTTAATATTCTTTTTTTTTGTCAGCAAAAATATTGGGTACTGGAACATTTAAAGATTTATAAATATTCACTGTGCTAATCTACCTATAATGTAAAGGCTGAATTAACGAGCATTTTGAAGGCTGCAGAAACCCTTGGTGGAGGGGAATGCAGTAGTATCTCTTCTTGGATGATAAAGCCTTGACTGAACTACTGCGTTTATAAACTGTGGGGGGTGGCTGTGCAAAATAAGTTCCTAATGAGAGGAGTACTTCCTGTCATCTGCTCTAAGCATTTCTGTAAAAAAATCTTCAAATATTACTTTAATCTTCAAGAAGAGTTCTTGAAGGTATTGCCCTAGTGTCTGTGTGAGAACATTGTGAGTAACAAGAGGTTGAACTGGAGCGTGTAGCTAACTTGAATCAACAACTTACTTGGGTTTGGAGCCTAAGTCGATCTGTAGTGGAAGTTATGGTCCTGGAACAAATGATAGTGTGGGAGAAAGTTAAATGTCTGCACACCAGACTGTATTCCCTTCCAGCCCTACTTCCAAAGGAAGATATAGGTGCTGCCAGATCTGTGTAATGCTTCAAAACTAGCTTGCAGCTAGTACAGTGCTTTTTGGCTCATGCTTATATAAATGCAAGTTTTGAGAAGCCTTTAGAATAGAGCTGTGGTGTGCTTTTTGTCATTTTTATTGCTCAGGGTTAATACAGAATAAATTAAGCTGTTACTCAATGTTACTCTGAAAAGCTTGTGTTTCCAGACCTTGCTTGTTTAGAATTAAAATGAATAGAGATGATGGAAGAGATCTTTTATGTCAGGGTTCTAGCAATTCAATGAAAATAATAGTCTTAAATACATTGAACCTGACTGTCTAGAGAAATAACCATAATGCAACTAGGTCTGGCTGAAAAATGCACATCTAGTGGGGACTAGGCAGACTTCCCATTAGCAAAGGAAACATTTTTGCTAGGATAGACTTTAAGTAGAAACAAACTTGTGAGAACAGTTCATCGAAGGTGGTCATGCAGTCACTACAAATTTTTAAGTTACTAGAAGAAAAACTATTTATTATACTGTTTTTCATGGGCTAGAATTCCTTGTTAATGGACATATGCTGTGATATGGTGAGGTGGGTAGATTCTATTAAAAAATTGTACTGAGGGCAAGCTTTAATGCTTGTGGCAAAGACTTTTTGTAAAGTACCTTCTTGCCTACACTTCTGAGGGTTCTTTGTCCTGCTTAGTTCCTAATGTTTGTAGATACTTCTCATGACTTGTTGAAATACAATTGCTCCATACTGCCTTGAAGAAGCATTCTTCTGTGTCTTTTATGTCTCAGCTGAATTGAGTTTCTAGGTTTGCAGAAATAACATGAGATTTATTGACATTAATGCATTTCATCCAAATACAGGTGTTGAAATTATAGTATAGAAATATTAATGTGGTCTTCTAAGCTGAGTGAATGTGCAGTCAGTCAGAACCTACAAACCTATGGGTAAACACAGCTTTATTGAATTTGTGATTTCAGTTTAGGGGTAATGTTGAGGTAGGAGGCTGACAACATCTTAAAATGAGGCACATGGTGTCCTGCACAGGACCAGTAGTGCTGATCCTCATGGTCCGTTCCCAACATTTTCTATGATTCTATGGTCTTTGTGAATTGTTAAAACTTTTAAACTGTCCTCAGTGCTTCTTTCCTGCTATTGCTTTGCAAGTCAGATGGACTGAATTGTGTTTAGAGCAATCCCTGAAGATTATTGGCCTTTTTCTGGACCATTCTTTCAAACCCAACACTTCCATGGCCCTATAACTGATGTTGCAGTCTAAAGGACTATGACTCTGGCAAGAAACCTTCATTGTTTTGGATGGGCACAGTGACTTAAGTCTTTAATCTTCTCAGTGACACTTTGAGGGAGATCCAGGTAGCAGATGTGGATAATATTCTCTGTAGATAAATTAGTAGTTCATCAAAAAACCTTCCAACTCGATGATTTCAGAGCTGATGCCAAAAGAATAGTGGCAGTTATCCAGATTCTAAGTAAAAAAAATTCTTGTGTATGTACGCTTTTCCTCTACCTCCCAGCTGTAATTCCTGTATCAGTGTTGAGAGTGATGAGAAAAAAGGGTGCTCAGCTTGTAAGAGGTACTACATGTGGGCTTTCAGTTCATTTTTAATGTATCTGACCCTACTGTCTACTTGTAGATACAGCCAAGGGTTTACAAGATGAATAAGCTTGTAGCAAACTTAGGGAGAATCGGGTTATTCTAACAGCAGAGGTTAAATTGAAAGCTCTGATGGTTCAAAGTTCTCACTGTGAATTGTCTGTGTGTGTTGTGTGACAAGGGAAGGTGCTATGTCCTGGCTACAAGGATTGGCTGAACTGTAATACCCAAGCAGAGTATCTTTTTCTGAAGGCTGTAAATATTATGCTGTTTTCTGGAGGAATTAATTTTAAAATGTTGTGTAGCCTTTTTCCATCACTTGTTCTGAAGTGCCTTCCTTCACAAGGGCTGTAAGCTATGCCTTGGTCAGCTGAGGTTTTGTTCATTTCAACAGGACTGTTAAGATACTGTTTATGCATCTTTCAATTATGGTAAAAAATGGCTTGTAGTATTTAGCATATAATGGTGTATTTAACCATATTTTGAGTTTATCAAATATCTTAAAGTTTTTCTACTTAGTGAATTGAGCATGTTTGGTATTGACACATTTTGCACAGTAGTGACATGGTAGAATTCACTGCAACACCTTTTCTGGAAGGTGGGATTACTTTCATTCATAGTCCTGTTAAGTAGGAAAGGAGGCTTTAGTTTAATACTGATAAAAAACTTGAGCATTACCTTGTAATTGAAGTCCTGATAATGTTAATAGCATCACTTCATCTCAACGGTTTTGGCTGTGAGCACTGTCAGTGCTTTAGTTCATTTCAAAGGACTTCAAATACATCCAGTTGCATCTGATCTGTTTGATCTGAAAAGTTGTTAGACTTACAACAAGCACATAGGAACAGAAAACCTCACTGTAACTTAAAAACATAATATTGCTGCTGAAACCCAGCACTTGTAGGTGAGACCTCTGGGTCTCACCTACAAGTCTCATAAATACTTAGAGCATAGCCAATGCTGTCTTGCTGAAGGAAGACTGCTTGAAACAAAGCTGCTCACATCATTGTACTGTCTTTTTTTCTTACTGTTCTAGAAGAAGGTGATGAAACTTTTCCTTTTCTTTTTGAAATGTATGAATTCTTGCTACTCTATGAAGTTAAAAGCCAGTGGCATTTCTTTCAGTCTGGTTAGGACTGAATAGGTCACAAGCCTTGGGTGTCTGCATGAGCTGTTAAAAGCCAGTTGTCCTCTTAATGATTTAAAGAGTAGCATTTGCTTCATGGGAGAGTTTTTGCAGATCATTTAAGGTTTTTAGCATCTTGAGGGTGAGAGGGGAACAACTTATTATGTAGGTGCTCAGAATACAAAACCACTAGAAATGTCCAGGGTTTTTATTTTTAGGAAGGTGTTAACTGAAAAGTTATTTTTGACTAAGACTATGCCTCCTTCCTGAGTAGCAATTACTACTTATGAAGCAATAATACTTGGCCAAAACATTGTTGCTAGGCAGATGGGGCTGAGGTGTGCATGTTTCTGGATGTTGCATTCCATCTGGCAGTCAAAATCCTGGCACTGTCTCATTCTGGAGGCTGGAAGAGCTAGATCTGGATATGAAATTTCTTGATATCCAACCATGCTATGACTTGATCTCCAGTCTTTCAGATTGCATCTTCCTTTTGTTGCTTAAGCTTTGGGAGAGGCTAATCAGAAGAATGAGTGCTTCATCTGCTTTTGATGAAACATTACAAATACTGCAACCTGTAGTGTTGCCTGACTTTAAGCTCTGTTAAGGGACATTTGCAGACAATCTGAGTTACCTTTCCTGGGTGCTCATGAAAGTCTTGCAGGGTCCAGCAGTGACAGTAGAAGTGTCAGATTTAATGGGGACAAAAGAATGGAATTAATGGTTGTTCCCTCACCAAAAAGGATGGAAAGTCAGATTAACTTGCAGTGGTTTTATTTGGGGAAGTTATCTGTACAGTTTGAATAGTACTGTTCTGTTGACATGTGTTATCATGAGTCACTAACTGGACAGAGTTGCTGGGAGAAGAAAGACTGCTCAATGATTAATGCAGAAACAAGTGTTCTTTGTAACTCATTTTCAGTGAATATAATTATAAAATTAATCTTCTAAGGGAGCTTTGCTTTGGATTTAGCATTTGGGTAAACTTAAAGTGTCTTGAGCTGTTTTTTTTACATAGCAACATTTTGCTAGCATATGTACTTTTTACACTTATTTTTAATGTTACAAAATACTTAAGCATAATAGTTTAATATGGGTCATCATACTCATATCCCTGTGGCTTCCCTTGTCTTTCAGTACAGTGCCTTGATACAGGTATTTTAAAAGTGATATATGCTTGCTAAACTACATTGAACAAAATAAAGTACAGCACAACAGTGCAGAATGCTTGACTTCTGAAGGTCCTTAGAGAATTTGTGGTCCCATTTTGACACCTTAAACTGTTTGTTGAAGGCATTATGAATTTTCACCTCCCTAATCTATTGTGCTTCTAAGCCATTCCCTGTATATACTGTAAGCTTGGGTTGTAATGGATGGGTAAGAAAAAGCCTAGATCTAGAGGCTGCCCAGATGGGTTCTCAGCTGAGTCCTGGGTGTGGTAGTTGAGTAAATTCCTGTGCCCAGCAGCTTACGTGTCACCAGAGCTGCTGAGACTGTCAGAGCTCTGATGCTCATTAGGTAGCAGTGCTTGCTTTTGACGAGACAGTGCTGCTGTCACTAGCTTTGATAGAGCTCAGATGAACTGGGTATTGCCTTTGACTTGCTGATGGTGTGTGTTATGGATAATTTGCCAGTTAGAATTAAGCATTTTGTTTTTTAGTTTGTTTAAATGTGTGGCTTCGGCAGCTGACTGAAAGCTGACATAATTATGATATACCATTAAATTGGCTTGCATTACATATTCTTCTTGTGCAGAGTAATGCAAAGTTTGTATGCTGAGGCAGATGTAAGTAATGTGCAATGTACCCATTTGCAATTTGAGTTTGTTTAGTGTAATATAGCAGCTCACTATTTTAATATGGTGTAGTATATATTTCCTGGTACTCGAGTCTTGTCCTGTATGCAATTTAATTTGAAAAAAAAAGTGCAAAGCAATTACAATGTTTAAAGTTCTACATCTGTATTGTCTTAAAAGTGCTTTTCTGTAGCTGAAGGAGAAGCCATTCTTGGGCAGCTAAGCCATGTTTTATTTCCATTACTAACTACCTCTTCTGTGGAGTGGCTATGCCTCTGAAACTTTGGATCTTGCTATTGCTTTTCTTGCTTGTTCTTGGTTTTTTGTGCATTTTTAATGGTCTCCACTGCTTATAGGAGAAACCTTTTTTTTCAATAATTACTTGAAATCAAGGAATGCAAACAGTCCAGTTAAGTCTTGGTTTTCCCTTAGGCTTGATTAAAGTAACCATTTGCTTAATATTTAACATGGGGCAATTTAAATGTTCTGTATGTGTTCTTTACTTATTGTAATCAAATTCTTTTGTGGTGTATTTTAATAAAAATGCCTAGAAATTTCTTATTTAAATTGCTGTTGAGTGTGAGCCTGGCAGTCTTCAAAGACTTAGCTTATTGTGTACCTGACAGATATTTCAGGTGTTGCTTCTGCCCTTTGTGCTAAAATATTTTTCATCCTTTTTTTTTTTGTTTTTCTCATGAGATGTCAAAATAGATGTGTATTTTTCTACCCAAGTTCTGGCTGGATGATAATCTAATTTAATTCATACAGTGCATTTTAAAAACTCAATGTAAACTGACCTACCGGAAGTCTTAATATAGTAAGAAAAAGGAAAATGGTGCTGATTTTCTGAGATAGTAGAAAAAGTATTCATGGTATATCATCAAGCTCATATTCCAAAAGACTTTATGCAATTCTGAGAGGACTGATAAACCAAATGCCAAAGTGTCTTTAAGTCTTAATGGGAGCAGTGTTTAAGTAGTGTGCTCATTTGCATTTTCATAACACCCTGTTAGTCCGTGCTTTTTTACATCTAAAAGGGATTGATCTTACCAGTTTGAAGAAAGCCTGCATTCAGTTATGTCAGTGTGTTCTCTGGCTTTTAAAGAATTCTTCTGGATAACTACTTTCTTGATCTTGACCACATATAGATTGGATCCCACAAAACTACAATTCCAACATATGTTTAAGCTGTACTGGCAGCATTTGACCATTGTATTCAATCCCTGAGTTTGTCTGCCAGACATTATGTCATGAAATGTTTAGCTTCCTTAAGCCAATAGTTCCTCTCCTAGAGGAGACAGTGAGCTCAAGAACTTCAGCCATGTGGCTGACTGCAGTTTCCAACATAGTTAAGAGTTGTATTTTCACTTTCATTGCTTCCGTTCTCCAGGACTGAGTAGTGCTGTTACTTTTGCTCTTGTGCAAATAAGGAATATAAATGCTCTTGGAATTTGACTTGTAAAATTAGATATTGCTAAGTTAAATATTCATGTAATTCAAATCTTGGTCAAACAAAAAAGTAACGTCTCCTGCAAAAAGAGATGATAGCTTAAACTGATGTAAAAACTAATCAAAATAAAAGTTAATGAATTTTATATAACTGAGCATAATAAAACGTTCTTTCTTATTCTTATGTCTAAATATTGTTGCATCTGTATTGCCCAGTGATTCTCACTGCTGCTAGCACTCTAGCTTGGAATTTTTTAGAAGTAGTGTTTTTATCTCTCTCCATCTCTTTGTGTCCTTTAATGGCTGATTTGATACATTGGATGAAATGATTACATTTGATAATAAATGCTTCTATACTTTATTGCTAGGTCTGGGCTGATGCTAATGTTTCAAGGCAAATTGAAGACACTGTACTTTATGGATATTACAGTAAGTATTTTAGCTTTTTTTTCTAAGTAATAGGACCTTTAAGTGAAATCATGAAGTTTTTAGCGGTCATATGGGTAATCCCATTTTGTTTAAACATGACTGTTGTACTTGGTGCCCTTCAGAGAATATTTTTTATCTTAAGAGCCCCCTAAAAATGCAAATATACTGAAGCCAGTTCATGAAAAGGCTAATGGTTTCTTTTATATAATCTGTGGTTCACATGTTTCCTGTGTGTGTATTTAGTGGTCCCTTAAGGGAAACACGTGGTTTTGCTGTGACTTTTCTGGCACTTAACATATGCAGCAGTGTGAAACTTGTCTACCACTTAAAAAGCTCATGCAGCCATGAGTGCAACACTTTTAAGTGTTCTTGATCAGCAGCTACTGGGTTCCAAGTAATAGTTACTGCTGAAATTTAAAAAAGTGACTTAAAATAACTGTTCATCAAACCTCTGCATAGTCTTAGATCAGTTTTTTTAGTGGTTCTTATGAAAATTAGGAGAAGTTTTACTACTAATGGATGTATTTAATGGGCATAGAAGTGTGCTTAGCACAGTTTGAGTGTAATACTTGTTTCAGTTAATGGTGCAAACTCAGAGGTGGCTGCCTGCTTTTGGTCACATTTCCAAAGACTTGAAGTTTTTTCTCTTGGAATATTATGGTTCTTTTGAATATCTTTTTTAGATAAGGAAATTATTTCAAATAGTGGACTTATTTCATTAAATTACAGATTAATTATTGCCTGCCAGTGATAGTGACAAACTAGAATAGGCTTCACTCGGCATAAAAATGAATAAGGTCAAAAGTAGTAAGAAGACTTGAGCGTTTTCAAAAAGGAACGTTTAAGACAGAGGTTTTTCACTTTGTAATAGTGGAATTGGTTTGTATTTGCTTTCTATTTGTTTGTAGTTTGCCAGGGTCTTGTTTAACAGACCAAATATTTCACAACTCATAAGGTGGAATAATCTTCAAGCTCTTCTGTGGACTGTTTGCTATAGTTTTGTGAGACTGATTGATTATTTTCTATAAGGTGTTTTGGGCTAGCTGAATGTTTTACTAAATCTTGAACTAATTTTTTGAGGAAGATTTAAACTTAAATGGGGAAAACGGCTTTGTTTTTGGCCTTTCTGGACTTACTTGAAATATTGTAGGGCAACCCTCTTATTTCATAGCATATCCTCCAGATGGGGGTAGAGATTTAAACATGGTTTTAAAATATTTTTCTTTTTCATCTTAATTTGAGTAAGTACACTTTTTCATAACTTAGTTTTGCAGCTAGAGCTACATTAAAGTGAACAACAATACAACTTATTTTTCAGAAGTATCCAAAAATCATACCTAAAAACACAATACCACTCCTACATCATCTAGTCCACAGCTGTCAGTGTAGGGACATAACTAAGAAGGAGAAAGTTAAGTAACTCTTCCTTTGTAATACTATTCTTTTTTTTTTTTTTGCAGTCTTTCTAGGAAAGTGTTTGATCGTAGCTTTTTTTTTTAACAGACAGAATAAGCAGAAGTGAAGTACCTTTCTCTACTTAAGAATGTGAATACCAGTATATTCTTGTATCTCCTGAAAATGGAGAGATAACTGCATATATCCCACTTGTCTCCTGTAGTTTTATTGACAATTTATGGTATTAATAATTGGTCCACTTATGTCATTGTCCTTCAAGTCACTTGTAATTGTAGCAACAATGTGGAGACTGTTATTTAATTGATACTTTAGAATAATAATCATTATTTTGCTATTTACTTTGCGTTTTACTGATAAAGCTGTTACTAAATATAGAAAAACATTTTTGTTTTTTTGTGTAGTTGTTAAACACCATGAAAAATCTTCTATTTGTTATACCCACTTGGTTTCTTGGCCAGACTGATACAAAAGTAGAATGAATTTGTATTGGTAGAATGATGAGGTACCTCTCAGAGTGAAGCTTAAAAATAACTGTTTCTTGAAGTGGGATTTCAGCAGCCTAAAAGCTTTTCTTAGGAAACCTGTCTAATAATTGCTTTGAAGCCATACTGGCTTAGTGTGTTACTATTTCTAAACCCAACTGTAATGGAATATGCCTTACAGTACTTTAGAGATTGAACGATGATCAATAGTTGGCAAATGCTCTAAAAAAGCATGTCAGTTTGTTTGGAAAGAAAACTCTTTTCAGAAAGTGTTATAATTGAAAGCTGTCCAGCACAGTTTGCTTTGTATCACAAGGAGTGAGGTTGAAAAGCTGGAGGTGTGTTCTGTAGTTCTTCCTCTAGTAAGTAAATACTACCTGTTGGAGTCAACTTGATGTGCAGTGTCCTTTGATGAAATTTAGTGAATGGTGAAAGGGTATTATTGGTAGATTCTAATCTTCTTGTGAGATAGCCCAAGATTTTGACCTGCATGTGTTAGATGACTCCAGCTGCAGTGTGGCAAGGACTGTCTGCTAAATTTTATGGGATCTCTTCACATGTGCTTTGAAGTCTATTCTAAACTTTAGATTTTGCATTTCCTTTTTATGTCAGCAATAGTATGTGAATCCTAGGTTAAAGTTTTGGGTATGAATTTATCCAGAAGGGTAAGTGGTATTACTTGGGTGATTTTTACATGGAGTTCTGTCTGCTTACTGCAGACATTTGATAGGTCATTGACATTGAGCCATTGACACAAGAATATGGGCTTCTAGGAATTGAGTGTGAGTAAAATATGACTTCATGTTTTCATAGTAGGTTCTAGGAGAAGTCATTCTAAGTATGAGAGATCTGCAGCTGTACTTGACAAATACTGTGGAGTAACATCTACAGAAACATTCTCCTGATGAGTGTAATTTCTCTGGGACCATTGTGCTAGAACATAAATTGATAGTCTGTCAGCATTGAAACTTAACTGTGGTGAATTGCTTCAAACAAGTGTCTGACTTGAATTTCACTACTGTTTTGTATTCCATAAATTCTACTTGGGAATACAACAGATATCTTCTTCCAGTTTTGAAGAGAACTTATTTTAAAACATTTTTCATGGGTTGTAAGAATGACATATTTGGGAAGAAAGACTGATCATAAGTCTCTAGAGTAGCTTGTGACTTCTCAGCAGAAAAAGTACAGAGTGTAAAAAAACCCAGGAAGTATAGAACTAAAATTGTTTTAAGCAACTTAGTAATTTTGATGTTGTGTAATGCCCTAGTATATGATACTATCTGGAAAAGCAAGTTTTGTGTTATGTCAGAGATTTCTGATGATAGAATAGTCTTGAGCCTCCTATGGTGTCTTAAAAGGCTTTAAGGGAATATTGATCTTGAATAGTCAGCTTGAAACCTTCCCAGTTGTTCTACAAGGAAAAAAAAAAAACACAAAAACAAACCAACAAGTCAAAACATAATAAAGAGACCATTGCTTTCATTACATGTAATGTTATGAGGAGTAACTTTCTCATACTTAAGATGTCTTTGTAATGATATGGTGCAAATCAGCAGAAATAACTTGAGATAAGATTTGTCTCTAAGGAACAACTTTACAACAGACAAATCTTACAGAGGAGTTCTTGCTGAAGATTCCCTAGACTGTGGCAGGAAACACTTTTGTACTTGCCACATAGTGAAGCATACTTCCAGTGGCAGTGCTTCAAGCTTTTGATACAGCCCAGAAAAATGTTTTGAAACAAAAGTTGAGCCTCTGAACTAGAGGGAAGAGCAGTCCCTACAAGCTGAGACAATGTGTTATGCCACAAGGTCACAGGGGAGTTAGGGGGGAGGGAATTTTTTTCACAGCGTTGACTGGCTGTTTGCTGCTGCAAGACCTTTGCCTTTGAAGGTTAGCTTTTCAGGGAATAAACAGCCCTTTTATTGGATAGGACAGCAGGCAGTTAGAGGCTTGCCCCCAGGTAACTGAGTTGTATGGACTGGTACCCAACTGCATATCCTTTTTCATTAGTTCTGAAAATAAAAATTCAGAAACCAGATGATCAGTTTCCTGTCTTTTTGACAGGCACTTGGGCAAATCTGTTGAAGTTACATAGAACCATGGAATATGCTGTATTGGAAAGGACCTATTAACATTCTTGAGTCCAGCTTCTGTCCCTGTGCAGAACACCCAAGCAGTCACACCATGTACACGTAAAGAATCAAACACATGAGAGAATTTTCCTGAGAACACTTCTTGAGCTCTGTCAGGCTTGGGGCTGCAACCACTTCCCTAGGGAGCTTGTTTGAGTGCCCAGCCACCCTGTGAGGGAAGAACCTCTTTCTAATATCCAGCCCAAACCTCCCCTGACAACTTCAGGCCATTCTCTTGGGTCCTGTCACTGTCACCACAGAGCAGAGATCAGTGCCTGCCCTTCCTCTTCCCCTCACAGGAAGGTGTAACTGCAGTGAGGTATCCCCTTAATCTCCTCCAGGCTGAACAGTCCAAGTGACTTCAGCCACTCCTTATCTGGCTTCTTTAGTAAAAAAGCAAGCACAATCTTTTGCTTCAGTTATGTGAGTTATAAATTTCATTTTCAATTCTTACTAAAAAAATCCTCATAGGCAGTTTAAAACCACCTGGTATGTAAACAAAAAGATGTCTTGGAATGGTTTTATTGGGAAAAGCAAATCCAAAGCTGTCTTTTTTTGTGTGCTAGTCCTGTAAAATTACTGTGGCAACCAAGTTTTTCAACAGAGCAAATTGCAGAACTTTTGCAATTTTAAATGTAGATCGGAATTTAACTACTGCATCTTTATAATACTGTATGCAATACTTGAAGCTCTATTTACTCTGTGATTCTCTAGCAGTTTTGTGCCAGCAGATAACATGTTTAAAGGTTGGATCTTTCAGGTTTTTTTCCAACCTTAATGATTCCTGGAAAATAAAGTTACCCATGCAGTTCATAGTCTTTTTTATTAATGTGTTTCTTCCTTTATCTCCTTGGAAGGAACATGGATCACAGTCTCACTATGTAATGAGCGAAGGGCATACCTCATGAGTAAGGTATGCTGAATTCAGTGTAGTATAACTTGGAAGTGAGGATTTTCTGTGCCTTTGGTGACCTCTATGGGCTGATTATTCTGATCATGGTAATGATGCATGTAACATGCCTGATTTACTGACCCATTGTGGATTTAGGACTAGTCTAGAAAAAATAGATTATAGATTAGACAGGCTTCATTTCTGAAAGCATTCATAATATTGAAGTACTATGACTACAGCTCTAGAATGTCTAGGAAGACTTCTTTTTAGAGTTTAAGTTTTCAAGGTGTTTTACAGCCCTGAGTGTTTTGCTCTTGGTAAATGTGAGAGTTCATGAACTGAGAGCTGGTTGCTCTTTTTGCATTGCCATATTAACTCAGTAAACTAAACAGTAGATAACCTTAACACTTTAAAATATTTTTCCAGGGAATGAATTCTGTTTAGATATAATTAGTGATTTATATTTAGATTCTAGGTGTTGATACTTTTATCTGGCTTCTATACCAACTTCAAGAAAAAATGCTGAGGTAATTTTCTTTGGAGCACATGGGCACTGTGAGGAGTGCAGTAGCCAAGACAAGAGGTCACAAACTTATGTTGGAAAGGTGTTAATAACATACATAGGTGTGTATCTGGAAAGGTGTTAATTAGTAATGCAAAATAGGGCAAAGATGAAAAATAGCTAAAGATTACAGGACTTACATGGTCCTGAGTACTTTTACACATTCCTTCAAAAGGGCAATTTTGTGCTGGCACAAGCAGTCTTGGTTGTGTAGCACTTCTGACATCTTGAAGGATTAGTAAACTATTCCAGAATACTTTTCTTGTGGAATATACTATAACATACTGCTTCACAGTTTTTAGTTTCCTAATAGATTTCTGCAATGTTCGTAGTATAAGATAATATGGAGTGTTAAAAGATTCTCTTAAATAATCATGTTCTAAAGCACGTTCAACTTATAGAGAGCTGAATATTTAAACTTGAAAGTCTCTACCTGAAACCGGTCTTTTCATACCACTGGCTAATCAGTCCAATTGATTTTGACCTTCTGTCTTAATGTCTTCAAAACTTGACAGTATTTATAAAGACATGTGTTAAACCTTTTACTGTAAAACCTTTTACTTTATCACCTGTGCATCAAAATGACACGACAGTATGACTATTTGGTTTAGTTGCTACTCCGTTAAATACCTGCTGCAATCTCCAAGTGTTCCTTCTTCTAAAAAGGAATCATGAGGTGAGGATAGTATATTGCTACAGCTTGTTTTGTTTTGTCAATTCAGGTTAATAAGAACCATGTCTTTCATCCATGATGCACTTATGTTAATAGTAGAATCTGACCCCTTAATCTCCTCCAGGCTGAACAGTCCATATACATTTTTAAATAATTAAATTAGTTTGATATACATTTTTTTGACCTGTGGCTTAGCTTGCTTTTATTCACTATGCTTTAAGCTATTGTGCTAACACTGTATATCACTTGCATATAGCTGGTTACTTTTAGTCTCTTGTTATTGCTGAATTGAAGATGGATCTGAAATCTTTAATCTGAAAGAGTTCACTTTAAAGTCCTTTGGAGTTAACAGTACAGTAATAGTTTGTATGCTGGCTAGTGAACTTTACAAACATTTCAGTGCTTGAAATTAAGAGCTAGAATGAGAGGAAATGAATGTTTTACTCTTTCCTTTGAATTACTGTGTAGTAAATGAAGTGCCAATGTAACTGTCTCTTCATTTCATTCTTCCTCTTAGCTCTGTACTCGATCATTCTGTTCTGTGTCTTTCTGTGGATTCCCTTTGTCTATTTCTATTATGAGGAGAAGGAAGAAGATGATGGCAACACATGCTCAGTAAGTTTACTCTAGAAAATGTACCCAGCAATGAAAAGACAAATGAATATATCCAAAATATGAAAGCAAGAATGTTTTGAGTTTTTTAACTTAGAAATTTTATTAACATTTTGATATTTAAGTCTATTACTGTAGCTTCATAAAAATCCTCGAGCAGCTCCTAGTAAGACATAGACTGACATTGTCTAGTTTAAGTGCTGTGGTCTTGTATGAAATGAAACTTTAGTGAGATAAGTAATTAACGTCTGTATTTTCAAGAATTCTTTTAAACTTTCTAAAAATTCTTTTTAGCAAAATTTCATACACAGGAAGTTAAAACTTATGTGAGACTATCCACAGAATAAAAAACATATATAGTGACAGCTTTTAAGGCAGAGAATAGGAAGATGGTTCTGATACTGGAATAGGTACTCAAATTTAGTGTCTTTCTACTGCAGCATTTGCATTTTTTCTTGAAGTAGGCAGTAGTCATTTACCTGAATCTGACATGTTTACTTTTGTAATGCACTGACTTGAGACCTCCCAGGGAATACAGTAGAAGCATGCCAGTAAGGTGCTATGTTTCAGAAGAAAATACTTTTCTGAAGTGTCTTCTCTGATTGTTTTCCCTTTGGTTTAGTTGTAACCTTAACATAAGAAGACTTTTAATAATAGCCATAATACAAAGTATTACTAGTATTTTCTTTGTGTGTATTTGCACTGAATATATCCAGGCTTCCAACCACAGCTGCTCAAATGCATGGCTTATGATAGAAGCAGAATTCCATGTCATTGTTCACAGTTCTCAAGATATAAGACTCTTCAAGAATGTATGCTTATATATAAAACTACTCATGCTTAAAATAATATATAGAACTTATATATAAAACTACTTGGTAGAATACCTGTTATGCTAAGTATAGTTTTTCATAGATTGCATAAATCCTTTTACATTAAGTTTATGTCAATGTATTGACTTTCTCTTTAATATTCAGCAGGTTAAAACAGCACTCAAATACACTCTGGGATTCATCACGATTTGTGCAGTTCTTTTGTTAATTGGGTAAGTATTTGTATTGAGCACTGTTCTATGCAAGATTTATTTATCAGAGTTCTGCTCTATGCTTCTAAGAGGTAAATTATGGTGCACTCAATCTGTATAATCCACATTAGCTTAATGACTAATAGAACTTAAGTATCCTGAGAATTTTGTACCTGAAAAGTAAGAGTTCAACAGGAAGATAAAATGATTTTCTTAATTGTGGAGGTACTTGTGCTTCCAAGCTGACTGAACATGCCATGTGAATCGATACCAAGGACATGGTGGCTTTGACACAACTACATTAATGCTTCAGTGTACAACAGGAACTTAAAAATTTGTCCCCATCCATGTTCATCAAATGAAATCCATGTTCAAACATCAAATAGTTTTTTGCTTTTCTCAAGTGCTTTTTCTGGAGTGGACATTGCAAAACAGCTTTAGATGATATGTGCTTATACTTTCCTAAATGGAAATGTTGTCTGAAGACTGTAAGTGTGATTTGGGGTTATACTTGACTTAATTGGACCTTGTATGATAAAGCTTTTGCTGGCATTTGTTTAAAAGGCAAATGTTCCTGAAGTGAGTAACCTTGTTTGCAGCAAGTGCTGTTGTTCTGAAACTCCAAGTAGTAGCAGAAAATTGATTTAAGATCACCATTAAGCCCAACATGCCCACCAATACTGAATCTTTCTAATGTTTGCTGTCATAAGCTTTTTAGCATTTTGACTGCAGCAATAAACTAGGTAAAAATTGTAAGATGTATGCTAAAATGATCCATATCAAAGTACTGGAGCATGAAGTAGAAACTAGAGTGACATTAATGCTTCCAGTTGTAAACCATCTTACTGGAATATTGTTTTAGTTTTCACAAAAGTTAAAGGTACATTTCCATCAGTTCTCTTCTCCTTTTAAGTGAAAGTAAGGCATTTGCTCTTATAAGAGATTATAGGAGTTTATTACCTTAGTCATTGTCTAGAAATATTACTAAAATTTCTGGCAAAAGCTGTTTGTGACAGCTTACATCATAAGTATAGATAGATGTATTAAATAACACATCCAGTTTAGAAATCTTGGTAGTGTCTCTAGTAGGTGTCAGCTGAATCCTCAGTAGCTGTAAGCATGTTTGTTCTTCTCTCCCAGTAAGATGGAAGGTAATTCTTGTATTTCTCCTTTAAGTGGGACTGCAGGACTCTAAGGGGAAAAGGCTCAGTTTTAGAGGAAACTGAGGTGACTATGCTGAAGAAAAATGTGAACTCTATTTCTAGTATAGTTATATATAGATAAAGTAGCATATGTCTCAGTGTTTATGTATATGTTTTTTCTGAAGAAGTTACTTGTCTTAGCTGTTTTCATAGTGAGGGCAAGAGTGGCCAACTAGGTCCAGTGTGACAGGAAAGAGATAAACATGCTGCAGCTGAAGCTTCTATATGAGAGATTTGAATCTGAATGTGGTAGTGAAGACCAGTCTGGCAGTAGCAGATGATTGTCTCACTGTTTGTCAGGATCAGAGTAATGTTGAAGTAGACTGGAGTTTTATATACTGGGCTTGACTCTTAAGTGTCTAGGCTTAATGAACTAGAGTGCTCCTGCACACAGGTTATGAGAGGGAGAGGGTTTGGAATATTTCCTGTCAAGTGTCTAAAAAAAGTCTTTCTTCCTGTGCTTATATGACTAGTGTCTCATAGCCAGACAGCCTCTGTTCTGATGGATTTAAGAAGTAATCTGTACCATTAAAACAGGTCAATAAATAGTTTTAAAGGTATGCATAAGAAGGTTTTTGCTTCTTCCCTGGTCAACTGTCCTCAAATGAATTACATAAGTTGTATTAAGCTCAAAGTTTGAGTGTCTTATTCTTACCAGGATGTTGCCCTTGCTCCACTAGAGATCATTGTGACTATTTTGGGAAACAAATGTATTTTGTGTCCCATAATGTTGGAGGTTTTTCTGACTTTGTAACACTGCTCAGTGAACAGGATGTTATTGTCCAAATTGTTATCAGAGTAGTGTTTGTACCTCTTAGTTTACTTGTCTGTTACAAAACACTTCCCCAGCAAAAACATGCATGTCTGTAACACTTAAATCCTCTGCACACAAATAACTTGATGCAGAGTACTATTAAAAACAAAGTACAGGGCAAATTTATACCGGGATGCTCAGAACTAGTTTTTATTTGTCATTTATTTTCCTTCTCATAAGTTATGTTCTTGCCTTGTACTTTTTCTAAATGTCTTGTGCTTGTCAAGGGGCTTGAGATACTGCGACCTACCTTAAGGCACCCTTAAGCCATCTAGTATGAAACAAAATGGTTCTTTTTGAGGCTGATGAATGTTTAGTCCCAAAATGCATGCTTCCCTGACTGTCAGTGTTTAGAATTTAGCCGATTACCTTAAATTTTCTAGAACCATTAGCTCTTAAAAAGCTATGAATATATCTAATTATCCTATTAATAGTTATGCAAATTATATTACAGCAGAACTTAGTTAAGGAAATTAGTCTAAATCTGGTGTGTTGGAAAATAATTTCCTAAGGATGACAGTTAATGACAGTCTTTGATTTAAGGATCAAACTTTACCCATCTGCACTTGTGTATTAGCCCTGCCAAGAGTGAGTAGTTTTAAACTGCTTGTCTTGCATTTACTTTCTTTGTTCTGCAGCCTAGATATTGATCTAAATTTTAATCATAATTTACCCAGGATGTGTTTTGAACAGCATAGCAATTTGCTTCTATCCTTAAAATTACCACAGCTAATAATTTGATTTGTGTCCAGAACTCCATGTGTAAGACATCACAGCTGGGCTGTTTTATTTGCTTGCATTACCTAAATTTCTGACTCCAGTGTTCGTTTCTGGGGCCTTTGGTGCATGGAACTTGAGCAGGAGAAGAATCAGATGTCCCTCTCCTTTAGTCAAGGTTTATCTGAGCACTAATTGAAGAGTGTCATGTATTCAGTAGCCCCTGCTCTAATTAGTGTCCTTTGTGATGGTGGTTGTAGGTAGTCTCAGCAAAAAAAAAAAACCACAAAAAAAATCCCGTTGTTCTCAGAGGTAGAAAAAGCATGCAAGATATAAATATCTTTAAGTGTTCTTCCATCGTTTGTTCCCTGCATGTGGTCCACAAATAGCAAATCCATAGTCATGCTAAATAAAAAGGGTTTGAGCTCAGTTATCTTCTCAGTCTCCTTTTTTAACTATTTTTTAGCAAATAAACCTGCAGTTATTTCTTTCTATCATTTTTAAGTAGAAATGTTGCCTAACTTGATTTTAATAGCCGTGTCTTCATTTTGTCTGGATGCTGTTTTACAGAAAGAATTACTTCTAGAGGCAAATACAAGAACTAAATCCTAAGTCAACAAGCATGTGTCAACTTAAGCAAATGCTAGCCCTCAATCTGCCTCTTGCACAGTAAAGAAGCTTTTTTTAGAAATTAAAATCTCAACTTATAAAATGTCAACTTGTTTTTTTGGCAGAATATCAGTTTGGTTTTGATGTGATGATTATATATACACATGGTTGGTTTAGCCCTAACATTTGAAACAAAAGCATATATTTTGTACTTTGTTTGAGACTAGTTCTGGAGTGTATGTATTTGCTTGGGTCTTTAAACAGGGGTCTAATTGTGTAGTCTTTGTCATCCAAGTCCAAATGATACTTGTGAATGTTCTTTATAGGCTTGGGTTTCAGTTCTTTCATTCTTTGCATAAATCTGTCTTCCTTGTGCCTTGTAAACATTCAGTTCCATGTCTCAAAGCTATGGTTTCAGTGGTTTTTTGGTATGGAGGTACTGTTTTTCCAGCTATTACAAACTCAGCTGTTTTGTCTTTAGAGGTGCTGAAGAGTTAATCTTATCAGTTGACTTTAGATGGTGGGCCTGACAACAGGAATCTTTCAGCTAGGGGACTGTTTTACCTGACATTGTTCTTTGAGCATTCTTTGCTAGTCTGTTTACTGGAAGAACAAAAAAAATCAATGAACTTCTCTGCATCTCAGTTCTCTGGGCTAGCTACAGAGAATGAATTGGAGTGTTGCTATGGAACATGCAAGGACACACACGGACACACTTTCTCATGAGAAGGTTAAAACTTATTTATTAAAACATCTGACTCCATATTTATAGTATTTCCACACAGACCAGGGATGGGAGAAGAAGGCTGACACCTCTCCCATCCCATTGGTCAAGACAACTGTCCACCAGTTGTTTTTCACACTGAAAGTATGTAAACAACCTTGAATGTTTTTGTATGTAGACAAAAACATTCTTCTGATAACAACATTCATGTGTGAGAAAGAACTAAGAACTATGAAAAACATCAAGTTAGAAAGTGCTTCAGAAAACTTGAAAAATCAGGGCGACAATGGAGCAGTTGTGTTTAGTTGTAATAATGGAATATAAATACGTCCCTTTATATTTTAATGCTTGTTTGAGAAATCATGAATTATTTTATTTTGGCTCTCAGAAGTGCTTGTTATATGAGAATTTGTCTCAATTGATGCTTAAAGTTTGGTTACTCCTCTGCATATGAATCAAATCAGGATAGTAAATCATATTAATAATGTCTTTTAATGATACTTGCGTGTAGGGTCCTTAGCCCTTTTAGAACTGGTAAATAGAAAATGACTTGTTCATTGATCTCAGACTTGACTGTACACACACATACATGTACTCTGCTGATCTAAATGTAGCATTTGAGAAAAATGTGAATAAAATTAAACTCTGCCTTTTCTTCAGGAATAAATGGATTTCTAGTTTCTTAATTTGGAAATAGAATTCTTCTTCTATTTCACTAATCAGGGTAAGAAATATTTTTTCTTTTTGTATTACAGTGCTTTTGTTCCTCTGGATATTCCCAACAAGAAGAATTCCACAGAGTGGGAAAAAGTGAAGCTCCTGTTTGAAGAATTTGGAAGTAGTCGTAAGTTTGAGATTTGTTCTGAGCTTTGCATGAGTTACTACTCTGCTAATCTCTGCCACTTGTTCATTGACTGAACAAGATAATTAACTTCCTTGGTGGCAGTTTTCCAACTTTTCTCTGACTGCTTACCTACAGTAAGTCTTTACAATAAGACTGTTCTTCCTGTTCAGAAAACACCAAAAATTAGAACTACCTTGAAAGCAGACAGTGCCAACATCTCCTCTGTACTTTAAATACAAGTCCCCATTTGACAGCAAGGACTCCAGTCTTGTGTCCACTTACACTTGTGGTGGGGAGAGCAGGATACTTTCTTCCTCAGCTCTTAAATGCTACTTGAATGCTGAAGTTCACTGACTTTCAGGATATGGTGAGTGTGTATCATGTTGGGACAGTCTTGAATCATTTACCTAATGAAATGCAGTACTGCTGTTCCTGGTAAAAATGAGACAAGTGGTTCTGTCTGTTCAGACTGGAAAGTCCACTGGGTGTTACAACTGCTTCCCTTTGCTCTTACAGTACTCTTCTAAAATTGTTGTCTGTATTGTACTTTACACTAGGGCTGTAAAGAGCTGTTGAGAAGGCCAAACTCCATGGTATTTAACACTTAGGTGATGTAGTTCATGTGCTTAGCCAGGGTATGTTTTCAGGGTAAAGGCATGAATGAAGTGTTTTATAGGTGAGCTAAGACAGATTGATTGCACTTTTCAAATGAATTCAAAAAAGGGCAACTAAAAGTTGTCTAACAAACATTTATCCTAATGCATAAGTACTCCGTTATTTTGTGCTTCATTCTTGATAATCATCAGAGTATTGGATTCTGTGTAATTGTTTCAGGCTATAATTTTACAAGCCTTCATCAAGTCATATTCTGCATTATTCTAGGAATTCTGTACTGAGTAAAAGTTCCCTGCAGTGACCTACACCAAACACTGACAGAGCTGGATAATCCCCTCAGGGCCAATCAACTATATATGTACAGTTTGCTTAAGTATTCTCTAACCTGATCATCTTCCACCAAGGGTACATATTCCTTCCAACTTCTCACACTTAACTCCCTGGCCTGGATTTCCTGACGTCTGGTCTTGTAAAAGACTGAAGTGAAGAAGGCATTCAGTACCTCAGGCTTGTCATGGAAAAGTCCTGTCTCACCAGGTCCCCTGTTCTACTCAGCAACAATCCCCTACTTTGCCCCTTCTTACTCTTGCCACTTATATACTCAAAGCCCTTCTTGTTTGCCTTGACATCCTTGCAGAGCCTTTAGTCATAATAGGCTCTGTGCTGTAATCTGTGCTTGTAAAGGGACGAGATGGGGAGGAAAAATCCATGGCTTATTGAATGTTTTGGCTGTCTGATTTTTGGTGTTTTTCTTGCTTTGCAAAGATTGTAAGGGCACAGAAAAATATGCTTCTTAAACTGTTTATACAGTTTGTGATAACAATTGAGCTGAGATGTAAGCTAATTTTTCCTGGTGACCTTGATAGGACTGTAACAAAGTATTTGGCTTTGTCTTTGCTCTGAAATAATAGCATAGCCAATGTTTATTTCTAGGAAAGTTAAATGGTTAAGATGCTGGGTTGGGATGTGAAAGTCTGATTTTGTTTTCTATCAGCATTCTCTTGTGACTTGTAATTTCATAGGCTAATTCAGATTGAAGAGAACTCAGGTTATCTATTCAGATCTGCACCAAGAAGGAAGCTCTAAGATCAGACTAGGCTGCACAGAGCTTCATCACCTAGCTCTTCAGAACCCCCTAATTTTGGAGACTGAGCTCACCGTGGAAAAATCTCTCCTCTCACCTGTTGTGGATATCAACTGTCACCCATTGTCTCACACTTGACAGCTATGCACCACTGAAGAGCCTGGGCTCCACCTCTTGGCTGTGTTGGGTGTCTCCAAACCAGTCTCTGTTCCAGGCCAAAGAAGCCTGACTCCCTCAGCTCCTCTGAACAGCATGTGCTCCAGCTTCCAACCAGCATAGTTCTTCCCTTGACTTGCTTAGATTTGTTGGTCTTATCCTGCAGCAGGGACCTCAGAACTGATAGCACTGCATGATCCCTTCCTTTAAAGAATGGACATGCTGCTTTTGATACAGTGTGGGTTGCCATGGGATTTCTGTGCTGGCAGGACATGCTGCTGCTGGCGTATCTTCAGGTTGCTGTCTCCCAAGACCCCCACACAGGGGGGCCCTGGTGTTATCATAGAGCTACCCCACAGACAGCAACTCTCTGCAAAAGGTTCTTTTGTCTTCTAGATGCTGGAGAAATAAGGACAAAATGCTTGCCTATTGTCTTTACTTGTACCTGTTGTCCTGTTTTTGTATTAATTTTCCCTTTTCCTTTGTCTGTAGTGACCCAAGAGATAAAAGGATCTTGAGACATGGAACAAACATCCAAACATCACTTGGTAGTTGGTTGTGGGGTTATGAAAGGAATGCAAGCTCATCCACTGAGGCAGAGCCTGATAATATACTTCTGGTATACAATTATCAGGTTTTCAGCCAGTTTCTTAATGCTCCATTGAGTGTAGTTCAGACTTTTAAAATGGATATTAAATGTCAGTTACAAATACTTTTACAGGAGGATCATCAAATACAGTGTGTAAGTAAATTGTGTGATATGTTACAAGTAGGGATCACTTGTAGACTTTTTTTTTCCCCCTAAGTTTTCACAGCTACTGAAGGAAAAATGGTGCTAGGTTTATTTTTTGAGGTTTTGAAGTTTTTTTGTTTTTTTGTTTTAATTAGTTGTAAACATAGCTGTAGTATTTGAAACACAGGAACATACTACTTTGAGCTCTGGGGAAGTTGTTTGGTATTATCTAGCAAAAACAGTGAAGAAGAGATTTGAGCAGTGAAGTTGGATTTGGTTGTGCTATTCTATTAGTTTTTGTTGGTTTTGGAAGGTTTATAGGGGTGGTCTTGTAGAGGAAGATTATGATTTCTTAAGTTTGACTGCTTAGTGCTGTGTTGAGTAAATAAGAATGGAAACTAGCCAATGAATGGAAACAGGCTACTATGTCTCTGTGAGTAGAGGGGAGGACATGGGGGAGAACAGTAAACTCTGGTTATGACTGAGCACAAACATGAAATTGTTTTCTGAAGGTTAATTTCTCTAATTTACTCTAAGTTTTGATGTTAATAAGTGACCAAAACTACTTGTGCTGTCTTGCGTGGTGAGGTTAGGGACAGACCTTTTCTGAAGAATTATGCAGGAGGTTTTAGGGAGTTAAGTGCCTTTTTATTCTGTCACTCTTGTCTTCTACTATCTCTTTTAATTACTAAAGTTATAAGGCTACAGTAACTCTATAGTCCCCTCAACTTATTCTAGTTTGTTGTTCTGTATATACATTGAGTGAAGCTAAGGATGTTTTTGGTAGGTTGAAGGATCCATGCTTGTTTGATTCTGGATAATGCTTTTAGTAGGAGAAATCAGTTGACAGCAAACAAAACTAAGATGAACTATCCAGAATGTACATGAAAGTTGTGCAAGTCACCATAGCACCTTGGAGAGGCCAGAAATAAGTCTGGAAGAGGTATTAGACAGCTGTGGGAGCAAGTTCATTAGTGACTTTTCAACAATTTGGGTGAATGCAACTTCTGTGAGCTTATAAGAAAGGAGTTTGTCTTGGATCCTGCAATTTGGGATAAAGATCTACTGTGGTCAAAAAGCTCTTCTAGGTAAATTTTTCATCAGAGTTGTGTCTTAATCTTTTTCTTCTTTCTCATGAACTTAAATCTCTTCTGGAAGCTAATTTAGGAAGAAGTGTTCTTATACATCTACAATATTTTTAACAGGTTGTTGTTTTTTTTTTTTGCAGATGGCTTGACTGCACTTTCATTTTCCATTAGTTCCTTGACTGTGATTGGAATGTTGGCAGCTATCACTTACACAGTAAGTTGTTAAGCAAAGTTTTCAGATTTTTTACCTTCATGATACTTGTAGTTATCACTGGCTCTACCTGTGTGGAAAATTTGTCATTCTAAAAAGATTCAGCTGTGTTTTTAACTCTGGATTTTCATGGTTTTAAACATTCATTCTAAGTTCTAACTTTTTGCTTCAAGTTTAAAGGACCACTGTTTTAGTACTGAGCACAAATCAGATCTAATTTTGTTGTGTTATGCAAGGGGATGTCACATTACTTATGACTTTTAGCAATCACTGACTTTTCTTGCTCTTAAGCCTTTATTTTTCCACCCTGATGTAGAGAATTAAATGTTGCACTTTTTTTATTCATTGAACTGTGGCATAACCTAGAGTTGATATGGAGCTAAAGTAATGCAGTTCTTTCTGAAAGGGATTTGGAAGATTTCATTTTATAATCAATTGTAAATGGTATGATTAAGGTTATGTTAGTTCAACTGCTTGACTCTTGCTTTTAGGTACAAAGAAAAGGAGCTGTTTTAACTTACTAACTTTGGCCAATATTTAATGTTTATGTGGTCATTTGCTTTCCCACTCTGTTCTGTTTCTTCATTCAGTGAATAATCAGCGTGTCTGTAGAGCTATGTGTTTTAATTTGTCATCAAGGTAAAATTTTGCAACAAAGTAGCTTAAAAGCTTAAGATAACTGACTGATAACAGACAAAGCTTTAAAGTTTCTCAGAAATTACTGTTTTTCTGACAGGTTTTAATCTTTAAGTTCATGTCCTTGCTAATACAGTGTTTTCTTCCATTGGAGCCTGGCTCTAACATGGTTGTTCCCATGTAGCTTTGCTAGTGAATTCTAAGATCCTTTGTAGCAATAGCTTATGCAGTAAATTATTTTGAAGCATTGGCACCCAAGGAGGTGCCTGTTTCAGGCAAACTATAAATGTACAAAATCTGAAAGAGGGAAGGGGGTAAGGTGCTTATGAAATACTACCTTTAGACTCGGAAATGACTAACAAGTGTAGCTAATGATTTTCTGTCTCTCCAGCTGGTGTAAGTTACAGCAGAATTATGGAAGGGAGTTCAGTGCAGGTTCACAGATGTGTCAGAACCCTGACAGCTCAGTGGCCATCAGGGTCTGTGCACTAGGTAGGAGAACAATTGAGTAGATCAGATAGTTGGTATCTTAGGTGAGCTGAATTGCTCTCAGCCCTATTGACTAAGTGCCTGACCAAGGTGATAAATTTTATTTAAGCCTTTTCCTAAATTGACATGGGTCATTAAATTTTTCTGGCTATCTTGCTGAAACCTGGATCATGTGCTGGTCAAAAAAGATCTTGACCTTCATTTAACCTGTAATAACATGCCAGATTTTAATTAGTTTCCCTTAATTATTGAAGAAAAGATGAATTTATTGTTTAACTACATTACGTTGCTGAAGAACACATATAGAGTTATTTTAGCCTTGAGACTAACAAAAGAAAAATTCATTAACTGGGAGAATATCATCAGTGTTTTGTGCAAATAATCAAGTATGGTTTTTATAACTGTTAACAAACTTCTAAAATATGAGATTGTGAAAATAAAGCAACTTTATTCCTGTCTGGAATGTAAAGAATTTACAATAACCTTAGCAGGTGTGGTGCTTTGTGATATGGTTCAGTGGTCATGGTGATATTCTGTCTAAAGTTGGGCTTGATTATCATGGAGGTCTTTTCCATGCTTCATGATTATAAGTTTCTTGAATTTTTTTTTCAATTTACTGCTAATGTTTCCTGCTTCCAGTGTTACTGCCTACTTATTTGTGAAGCCAGGCTCTCGTAGGCACTGTTCTGCTGAATATCACAATATGCCTCTGTTCTCAATACTAGCTGAACCTGGAAATACGTGGAACCTGGAAATACATGTTCAATAACTTCAGTGTTCTGTGTTGTCTGTGTTTGCTCAGATGAAGACAATACTTAAATCTTCAAGACTGGTGCTTTAGTGTCAATGTGTTTGCAGCTTATACCAAGCAATAAATGAGATGAAACAACAAGCATAAGAACTAACTCTTATTTGAATGCCTTAATTACCAAGATTTTTGGGTTAATTTGTTGCTTTGTAAACTTCAGCTGAGCTGTCTATGCAAATGCCTGGAGTGTGAAATTGATTTCCTTTATTTTTAACTGCTATATTTCATCCTTCTGGAACTATCTGTTCTGTTTTACAGTAGGTGTTAAGGGAGAGTGGGAGAAATGTAAGAGCTATTTTACAGAAGTTTTGGGCATGAGCTCACACAGGAGTGGGTTGATATCTACCTCTGGTGTGAGTTTTTTGTCATTGTTTGCAGGCAGTTGTAGAGTCTTATACTGAAATAGTGAGCTGGGTTTGATATATGGGTGGACTGAGGTACAAGTGTGCCGCAGAGAGTGAAAAACACTCATTAGAAGGTCTGTTCTCAAAGTTGGAGCAGTGTTTTCTTTCTGCTTTAGAGTTTTTGTTACATCTTTACCACCAGCAGTGATGGTCAGGCTTCCATATTTAAGCTATTTTCACTTGCAACAGCATGGTCTGGACTTGTCCCAGTGGTATGACATAATGCAAGAATTGCTTCAGTAGTGAAAAGTTTCTGGCCAGTTGTACTTCCCTAAACCTCAGGGAGAGGTTGGCTCAGAGTGTACCAGTTTGGATTACTTCATTCATTCTACTTCAGAGGAGAACACAATTCTGGAAGGAGTAACTGTTTTCTCTTTGTAGTTTGCCATGTCTTTGTGTTGTGGAGTGTTTTTGTTTTTTTTTTCTGTATTGGCCTTGTATTAAATAAAAAAATCACCTCTAGATGAGACAGTCATGAGTGTACAGACAAGTCTGTAGGGCATTGGTTATGCTTCCTGTTGACTTTGGACATCTCACAAATAAGTAGTTAGGCTCTTGTTGGGGTTGGGCAAGCAGAAGGCTTTTGCTTGAAGGTTTGGAAACAAGTACCCCAGTTGTACTGAACAATCACCTGATTATGGTGAGCAAAAGCTCACTCCTATCACCCCCTGGGAGTTAATATTATGTTTCTGGAAAACTCAGAGTTCTTGTTACTCCCATTGGTTGTGTTACCTCTGCAATGTTTTACATATTCCTAATCCTTACATCCCATTGGAACCCCGTCCTTAACCTAACCTGTAAAAGTTGCTGATTCACCCTGGCCCAGGGTCCTTTGGAGTTGACCCCATACCCTGTGTTTTGTTCATTAAAGTTTCTTCATTTTCAGGCAACCCAACTGACCCATCCCTATATCACCACATCACTCTCGACCCATGCAGTCCTAAATTGGCAGCAGGTCAGACTGTCACAGGCTCCTGTATTTTCCAGGCAGCCTTCTGCTGCCTATCAAATTGTTTGTCTGGTTTCAAAAGGTGGGAGATGCTTTTGCTTAGTCATCAAACCACTCTTTGATCATTGGTGTTAGTGGTTGTTGTTTTAGCGCAGAAAGAGAGTATTGTTATGTAAGAGAGAACACAAGAATGAAGACACCTATTTCAAAATTTTCCACAAAAGATTAGTAGATGATGGAAAAAGCAATAGACGGAGACACTGTGTGTGGTATCTGAGTTCCTGTGTCTCTGGATGGAGGTGATCTCAGATCTGTGGTTTACACAGTGAAGAGTTTAGGACAGACATAACTGAAGTTTTTTGATTTTCCCCTGATTTTTGCATATCCTCAGCCTGTTTAAGTGCCAGAGTGGCTATTGTTTTATTAAAGGGAAACTAAGAACAGGTGTATCTGGTCTTCTATGTACTCATTCACAGTAAAGAAAAAAATCTATAATGGCTTTATATTGAATACCTACTGTAACACAAAACACTAAAAATAAATAGAAATTCTGTGACTGGAGTTGACTGATTTAATCTTAAAATGTTATTTATGGAAGAAACCATGAAAGAGATGAATCAAGTGATTTTTATTAAAGTCTCTGGCTGTGCAATTTATCCATTCTACAATTAGTTAAAAGTATGTTAACAGTACTGCTTTGTGTGGTCTTGAGCATGAAGAATTAGATTATGGCTGCTCTAAAATTTAATTTCTGTGTTGTGGTAATATGCAATACTGTGAGAAGTTGGGGGGGGGGAAGGCTATGACACTGTCAGCAGGTAGCCTTGAATTTGAGTAGAAATAGAGAGCAAAAGCTCACTTCATGTGTGTGCTCCTAGACTTTCTTTATGAAAGCATATCCTCCTGATTCCACAGGAGAGGTACAGCAGGGTGGTGTTACTGACATTGTAAATGGCTGCAATTTAAATTATGGAACTAAAAAATTTACCCCAAGGACTTACCTAGTTAAAACCTATTTTTTTAAGGATCAGTCCAGTGTTTGGGGCCTCTCAAGGCCCTGACTGATTTAATATATTACTCTGCAGTACGTGGTGAGCTGTTAATGTGACGAAGAACACATTTTTTTTTTTTTGTCAGATCATACTGTGTTGTAACATTTGATATGTTGAGGTTTGGGGGGTGAAGATGTCAGTTGAGGGACAACACAAATTGAAGTGTCATGCTGGATCAGAGTTGCAGATAACTGAGCACTTGTGTTACTAAGAGAGATATGTAGGCAACAGTCCAGTTCAGTCGGGTTGTCATTATATTAGATTGCTGGGTTCCACTTTTTATGGCTTCAGACATCAAAATCACAATAAATTTGATCTAGTGATACATACAGAGAAGAGCTTTTCTTGCCATTTGAGGGAAAATGCAGAGTTTTGCTTTTAAGTTGTGAGCTTTTCCTCAGAATCTGAATGGGGTAGACTGAAATTCACTGTTAAAACTGAAATTGCAAAAGAAATAAAACTTTGGTATGGATCTCCTCAATTTCTGTGAAATACTAGTTAAAAACTTTGGGAAGTATTAGTAGTAAATACTGATCCTGAAACCACCCTATCCTTTGAGATAAATCTTTACCTTAAGGGATGAAAATTAGCATGAAAATTACCAGCTTAAGGAGTTAGTGCAAAACTTGCTTTTCCAAGAAAAGGTCAGTGAGAAAATTTGCAACTACTTTCATTGATAACTTAATACAGAAGACTGTGTATGTTTTTGGTACCTACTAAAAGCAATAATTATTATAAGAATTAGATTTTAATTCAAGTTCCATACTTGCTAGGAAATACCTTCAGGAGTCAAATTCCTTAGAATTTGACTTAAGGAGCAAATTAAATGTTTTATGGTATTTCTTAACACCATGTTATTCAAATGAGAAGATGAGACGAAAGTAAGATGGTTAAGGAGTAAAAGGGGTATTCAGAGGATTTTAATGCCATGCTTTAAACAGAACATCAATTGGTTTGTTCTGTTTAGTTTTCCATGTGGTGATATTTGGGGCAGTCCTGCAGAATGTGGCAACAGTGTCTTCTTTGGACTATAAAGGTGTCTGGCTGTGAGCTGTGTGGTTTTTGAGTCAGAGCCTTTTTCCAGCAGTGTTTTCATTCTAGAGGCAAAACAGAACTTCTCTAACACTTGGTTGCAAAGCAAGATCAGAGGTGTCTAGCATAAGGCTCGACATTTTGGCAGTAGTGGGTAAGGATAATCTAAAGCAAGTGTCTGTTGTATTTGACAAGCGTCTCACTTTATTAAAAACTCCATAGCAGTAAAATCTCAAATTGCTTCCTTACATTTTGCCTATAAACTCTTGCATTTTTAGCTTTGGGTTTTTGGGGATTTTTTAATATAGTCATTCCAATAAGCAGTTATTCTTCCTAAGGTACTTATTTTTTAAGATGTGGGCACAGAACTAGAGTTACCTAAATTTCTCAAAAGCTTGGACTGTGGCAAATGTATAGGTTAGGATCAAAGAAACCAGAAATTTATTAGATGTGTGGTCAAGCAGAATGTTTTTCAGCTGCATGACTTTGCTGTTTGTTTATAATTGTTTAAGAAAATGCTGCATCTAGATGTTATGCATATTGCTACAGTACTATTTTTAAACAATTCAAAATTCTGGAACCAAGTTTATGGACAAATCTGTATAGCACTTAATTCTGAAGCTTCTTTTCTTTTTTTTTCTGAATGACACTTTTGAGCTAAGCTGTTTTCAGAGGAATACTTTCCATGTCAGCCTTCAGCTCTTCACACACCACTGTGCTCTTATAGCATGCTAACAGCATCTCTTGTTGGTGATGTGGCTTCAGCATGTTTGGAAAACCTACATCTAGCCCATGTTGAACGCAAATCAAAGATCCTCACAGAGAAGCTTGTGAAATATAGACTAGATGAGCAGATAGTGAGTTGAAAATTGGTTGAATATCTAGGCCCACTGAATAGTGGTCAGTGGCATGAGCTCCAGTTGGAGGGCAGTCACTTCTGGTGTATGCCAGGGATTGACACTGGTTCCAGTCCTGTTCAACTTTTTCATTAATCATCAGGATGATGGGGGAGAACCCTCAGAAAACTTGCGGGTGACACACAACTGGGAGAATACCCTCTGGAGGTTATATTGGAGCTGTCCAATATAAAGAAGGACCTTGCTAGGCTGGAGAGATGGGCTGACAGGAGCATAATCAAACTCAGCAAGGAAACATGCGAAGCTGAGGAGGAATGAGTGTATGCAGGGTGAGCACTCAAGAGAAAAGCTCTGAGAAGGACCTGGGAGTTCTGGGGGGCACCAGGCTAACCGTGAGCCAGGAACGCACTCTTGCTGCAGAGAAGGCCGGTGTTATCCTGAAGTGCACGAGGAGGAGTATTGCCAGCAGACTGTTGGTGACTCTGCCTTTATTCTCAGCCTTTGGTGTGGCCACACTTGGAGTTCTGGGCTTCTCAGTACAAGAGAGATGGAGCTGTAGAAGGGAGGCTGGTGATGGGCTACGGAGATAATCGAAGCATTTTGCTCTTAGGAGGAAGGGCTGGGAGCCAGGACTGTCAGCTGAGACAAAAAGACGACTTAGAGGAAGTCTTACCAAAATGTACCAACATCAGAAGGAAGAGGGTGGAGCTGGGCTGTGTTCATTGGTACCTAGGAATGGGACCAGAGTTATGTTTTAATAACTGCTATCTTGTGCAAGCTGTTCTGTGTCAGAAGATAGTGATCACTTACAAGTACTTTGGTAGGTGGCAATTTTCAGAAGCTCGTTGAGTAAGTGAAAGGGAGACTGCCAATTCAGAGTAGGGGAACAAACTTTTAATACCTGTTCTTAATCTAAGTAATACAAATTTCTTATTCCATGACTTCTGACTTTGCAATTTGATTGAACAAAAAGCAAAGTTGTTTCTTTCTGTAAATGGATGTAAAATATAAAAGCTGCAGTTGGTTTTTTTTTTGACTGACTTTGAGCTGATGCTTTTTAACATGGTTTTTTAAAATATAATACTAAAACTTCATGTTGCATTTCCTTGCTGAATAATCTTTTCTTGATTTTAATTGACAGTTTGGAAGACCAGGAAAGGACAAGGAAGATGCAGCTAGGAAAGATGTGTATTCTAATTTTTTAAGTTTTTAAGAGGAAATAATAAAATAGTGTAGGTGAATAATGTAGATGAAGTCTACAAATGTTCACTTGATACATTAATATTACTGATAAGAGCATAAATACAGTTTTCGTTTTCTCAAGTATATGCAATGTTTACATGAACAACATTTAGACCTATGTCTTGATATGTCTCAATTATCAAAATAATCCTTAATTGGTAGTTGCTTTTCTGTTTTCAAGCTTTATCACAAAGTCTACTTTTTTGGCATTGCATAATATGTAATATTGAAGTACAATAATTTATACTTTAAATTGTTTTATAAGACATGTAAACGAGTGGTCTTGAGGGAGGCTCTGCAAATACACGACCTTGATGATTTATACTGACAGCTTTTTATGTCTATAAATATGGAATAATAAGCAAATGATAAATTAGGCCTGCAGTGCTATGCTGGTTTTGGCTAGGGGAGAGTCTGAAACAGTTTCACAGATGATGTAGTTTGCATCTATTCTTTCATTAATGTGTTTTGCACTGAAATGGTTCTACATGGCCTTAGGTATTAGAACAATAGTTGTTGTCAGCTCCAGATTGCTATTTAAGACAGAATAATGAGTTACTCATACAATGATAGGCAGATTAATTTGAGTTATCTTGTGCATCTCATTTAGCATGTCCTTGAAAGATAATTATAACTGTCTTTTTAATTTTTCCAAATATTTAATAAGCATTATTTGATTTCTTATGGAACTATAAAATGCTCTTCTCTGCCCTGAAAGAGGAACTGTTAGAAAGCTTAGCTTGTTGATTCACATGTGGTGGTCTTTTCATACCTAGTTTTTGTCCAGATTATGATTTACTTTTCTACAATTGACATTATTAGCAACCAGAGCTTAAAGCCTTTTAGAATCTGTCTAACCTTAAAAACACTCATTCACTAATGATATTCTTTTAAGCAGATGTCAAACAGCTCTTGAGAAATTTGAGAAGTTGGTAGCATTCATCATCATTACTATTTAATCACTTCAATACCAATTCTGAAATAGAAATGTAATTCTTTCATTATTTTCATTTCCCTGTGAAGTAGTAAATAACCAAAATAACAAACCAGTTTGTTGTTTTAACAGCCTGATTCCTACTACACTGTTGGAGAACTGTAGATATTGAACAGGTGGATAAATGATAGTTATGTACTTGAAAATGTTAGGATTGGAAAGTAGATGAATCTTTGGTTGTTAATGCTTTTCTAAGCCTGATGGAGCAGTATAGAAGGTGACAGCTTGGCAAAATATTTGTGGTCAGTACTGTAATTGAAGCTGAGTTCTCTCAGATATTTTGTCCAGCAAGCACAAGTTCACAACACCTAGTAGAACAGCTGTAGTGTAGAGGCTGTTGTATTTGGCTTCTGTATCTTAGAAATCTTGACAGCATTTATTTGTCCACTTAAACATTGTCAAATAATCAGTCTGTATGTTGGAGAGAAAACATTATTTTGAGAAATGAAGCTGAATGTGTAGCAGGAGGTTGAGGGATATATAGTATGGATGAAGAAAAGAGAAATGGAGAAACAAGTGCTCAGTGCCAGATTCGTGTTGTGTACTGCAGATCATGCAAGAATTGCATGTGAACCTACAGGTTCTATTTGGTCAATCTGTTCCATGCTTTGAGATGTTTCTTATAACAGTGTTATTCAAAAACTTATGTGCTCTTATAGCAACTGAAGACTGGATGCTAACACTTCCCATGAAAAACAGAAATTTTACCAGATAACATGTTGAATGATTTTTGAAGCTATATGGCATGAGATTTTTAGAGGAAGCATATAGCCAGTTGTCCATGAGAGTTTGCTATCTTCAGATGTATTTAGTAGGCTTTCTCCTTTATCCCTCCTTATTTAAGGGAACTGTCACTATTTGTCATGCTTAATGATGCTCTTGGAAATATGATTCTCAAATTCCAGTTTTTATTTTTTTATAGTAGTATGAGTAGATAGTCAGAGATGGAGACATGGCTTTAGAAGAATGCAGATGATGAGTCCTTGTAAGGTCAGATTGCTTTTCAGGAGAACTGTGCAGTCAAGCTGCACAGAGAAGGTACAATTTTAGTCAAGGTGGAGTCCAAGTTCCTCTTTCACAAACTCAGTGTTGCTTGTGTTGGTGTGACATGTGAAAGTGCAGCTCCCTCGAGGCTATTCATTGGACTGACCAACGTGCTCAGTCAGAAGCAATGCTGGCAAGAACACCTTGTATCCATACAAAACTGTTCAACAGAAGCCACTGAATTGTGCCAATTGTTGTGAAGGATTAAAGGTATCCTGTGACTTTCCTCTCGTGGTTAGCATAATTCAAATAAAAGCTAATTAGGCTACTAGTATATAAAAGCATCTACTATACCGAAATAATTCTTTAAATGGAGGTGTTTTTTAACAGGGACATTTGTATTGAAGAAAACTAGCTCATACTTGACTGTATTTCTTAAATACTGCATGTATTGAAATAGTTTAGCTCTTTCTAACTTGAATAGATGCTTTTTTTTCAGTCTAGTTGGTAGAACTGAACATTTGTCTTTCATGGTCACACTTTGAGGTGAAGTATTGAAATAAGCTGTTGTAAGAAAATAGGAATTTGAATATGTGTATCTTTAAAGCTGAGAGCATTTCTGATGTCTTTTAGACAGTGGTTATAAGAATTCTCTTTTTAATTTGGCTTTTTTATGTGACTTCGCTAGAGGGCACTGCTGTGCAACAAATGTTTGGTAATATTTTTTTCTACACTTCTTGCCCGAGACTAGATGTACATATTTTAAAAACCTCAGTGGTAACCACCTTAAAGCCACTTCCGTGATCTATAAACCCCTAATAATAAATGGAGTGGGAGATCATTCTGCTATGCTTCACAAATACTTTTTGATAATTTATTGAAATCACAGGTTTATTTCTTAAATATCTTTAACCAGAAAAAGTTAAGTTATCTTAATTTTTAGTTGTGGTTGTGCACCAAGCCAATGAGAAAAAATGTACTTGGTTCTGTTTGATCTCTGACAAGGAGAGATTATCTGGTTTGGGCCACAGGTTAATCATTTGACCACATCTTACTAGCTGAACATAGCAGATTAGAAAATTAAACATAATATTAAATTATGTTAAATTATAATGCCCATTGACTTCAGGCTTTTTGCAATAGGTATTCAGATTTAAGTAATTTAACTCTATTTTACAGTAATTTACTGTATTAATTTTAATGTGGTTTGCTGTTGTCCTCTCAGCTGATCTATGTGCTTATGGCTGATGTGTTTGATGATAAGGTGTTCCCATCTTAATACTCTCTTTTAGGTGAAACTTTTTCATAGTTTGTGCAATTTAGAAATCTTAGCACTAGAGGTTATAATTTCCAGTGGAAAAACCTTTCTTAGATCTTTTTAATACTCAAGAGTTTATCCCTGAAGTAGTTGCTTGATGCAACAACTTCAGTAAAACATGATTTTACAACTTATTACCACTTCACTTATGTTCTGCTTTCTGTTTCTGAGTGACTATTATTAGCATAGCAGGCAGCTAATAGGAAAGACTTCTCTTATCTGGCCATGGGTTATATAGTTTGGCAAGTCTCAAGTGTTTTAACATGCAGAGTCTAAAAGAGACTAAGGATCAGAACAGCAGCTCCTCCTAAATCTCAGCTGTGAATGACACGAGAGTGGCTGAATCTGCTGCAAGATGAGAAGGAAAGGGACCTGAAAGAAGTGGAGATTATTAAGCAAATTAGACATAATGTTCATGTAATTTCTCATAAGGAATTTAATGCTCTGTCTGGATCATGGAGTTTATTTGGATTCAGTGGCATGCTCAGAGAACAGGTAGAGCTTGCTTCTCGCTGCTTTTTAGTGCCAACTGATACTGCATAAAAGTACTGATCTGTTTGTTGCATTCATGGGAGTTACAGGCTCCTGCTTTAGATGGGTTTATTTTCAAATTGCTGTCTCAGACTGCACTACTGCTTCCATGAGTATCAAATAAGACAGGAGTCTCAAAAGCTTTGTTTAGACTGCTCTAGTAAGGCTGGGAAGCTGTGTTTTCTATTGTAGTAAGTTGTTCTGTGTTTTTTCCCTTATCCTTTAGAGTAGAAGACCTTATACTCAAAAAGTCTGTAAGTACAAACTTCATCCATCCAGAGATGCCCATGGAAGGAAACTCAAATGAGAGCAAGACAGCTGCTCATGGATGATCCTTCTAACTTGTAGTTAATAGGTCACTACCTATTAGCTCTTAGGATTTGGCTTTCCAGCCCTTAAGCTAAATGATAGTGGTGATCTCTTGCATTGAGCAATTGTGATGATTCCAGAGAGAGGAAGTTTCTCTAAAATAAGTTGGTTTAACTATGAATGTGACCATTTTTTCTCTACTCAAAAGCATGATTTCAATGAAGCTGATCCAGCTTCAAAGTAAGAGCAGAGATAGAGACCTGTCCTTGCGACACGTGCTACCACAGACCAGCCTGATCAGTTATTGTTCAGTACCTGACTCAGTTCATTTTGAAGAAAACTGCCCGTAATTAACTATTACATTTGGATGTCTGGTTTTACTCTTTGGTACAGCATCTCTTATTTGCCTTAACACATCTAGACAAAAAAATGTCTCAAAATAAGTCCTGGAATCTGTTGTTTCACTGATATAAATATGTCAAGAATTAATTACTTGTTTTATACAAATTCATGTACATAAATTAACTTGTGTTAACTTCTTTAAAGGCTCTTTTAATATGTTTTATTCATATTACAAACTCTGAACCCACAGTTTGTTTCAGGACTAAGCCCTCTCTTGGCTGTAGTGTACATCTTTGATTTGTTTTCCTTTTCTATCTTCAATACATCATTTAGTTGTTAAGTTGCAGATGCCTAAAATAATAGCCCAGGGGATTAAAACTTTGTCCGGGGCAGCCTTGAACTTCTTTATCAGCCTGAAGGGAAATGCAGCCCTGAAAATGAGCTAATACAGCTTCTGTTCAGACCTGTGACACATCACATGAGATGACTCATTTTTCTGTCCTTTATTCTATATATTGTTACCTTGAAGGACCAATGTGTCCCTTTCCCACACTGATGATGGGAGCCTTACTTGCATAATCATCTTACTATTAGCACCTTCTGTATTGAAGGAAAGACCTTAGTCTTTATCTCTAGAGCAAGCTTGATGTTCAAGTGTGTAGTTCACGTTTTCAAAAAACAGCAAAACAATACATCACTCTGAGAGTTGTATTTTTCTTTCTTAAACTAAGCTTTAAAGCCCTGGATTTTATTTTTTAACTATTTCATAGAGTGAATACTTGATACGTTAATTGATATGTTAGCTCTTTGAAGAACAGGTGGAAACCTCAGATGTTGAAATCAAATTACTTCTAAGCTCACGTTTATAGAATTTTTTAGGCACGTTGTCATAGTGATCTCTTATGTGTTTCCGCATAGTGGTACTGGCTAGAAATATTTCGGGTTCCAGAGAGGGACCTCAGATGGATTGCAACTTACATTCTAGTTTACCATGTTGTATGGTGTTCACATGTCCCCTAAATTCTGTAGTTATGCTGCTAACTGACCTGAGTGAGCTCTTTGGTGTCAGTATGAGCCCAGTACTATTTAGTCCCTGTAAATGATCTGGGTGATGGGTCTGAGTAATCATATAGTTTGAGAAATATGTCAAACTGGGAGAAGCAGAAAGAACAAGAGCCACTATATAGACATTGTCAGATGGGAAGACTGGGCAACAGGAATGATGTGAGGTTTAGCAGATATTAAGGTAGTTGCTTGCAATGGGTTAATTCCAAGCAACAACTAGTGCTTGGATCTGATCAACTGGAATAATTCTGCTGGAAATGACCTTGAAGTCCTAGTGGGCAGCAGGCTGAGCATGATCCAACAGGGTGTTTCGGAGAAGAAATACAAACAGTGTCCAGGGCTTGCCTCAGCAAGAGCATAGACATTTTCATTGTACTTGGCACTTCCAAAACCACACCAGGCAATTCTGTGTCTGGTTTTGATCGCTTAGTTTATGTAACAGGTAGACTGTAGAGGCTCCAGTGTAGACCTGTGGACATGATTACAAAGCTGCATAGAGCACCCCACAAATAAAACCTGAAAGAATTTTTTTTGTTTGGCCTAGAGAAGAGAATTGTGGGAGAGTACTTTTTACAGAATCACAGAATCAGCTAGGTTGGAAAAGACCTTTGGGATCAAGTCTGGCCTATGCCCTAACACCACCTTGTCAACTAGCCCATGGCACTAGGTGCCACATCCAGTTTTTCTTTAAACATCTCCAGGGACAGTCACTCCACCACCTCCCTGGGCAGACCATTCCAAGGCCCAGTCACTCATTCTGTGAGGAACTTCTTCCTATATCCAACCTAAACTGCCCCTGGCGCAGTTTAAGACTCTGTCCTCTGGTCACTGTCACTGGTGGCCTGGAAAAAGAGACTGACCCCACCTGGCTGCAGCCTCATTTCAGAGAGTTGTAGAGAGGGATAAGGTCTCTCCTGAGTCTCCTTTTCTCCAGGCTGAACACCCCCAGCTCCCTCAGATGCTCCCCACAGGACTTGTGCTCCAGACCCTTCATCAGCCTTGTTGCTTTTCCCCAGCCTTGCTCCAGTCCCTCAACATCCTTCTTAAACTGAGGGCCCAGAACTGGACACAGCACTCAGGGTGTGGCCTCTCCAATGCTGAGTACTGAGGGACAATCCCTGCCCTGGTCCTGCTGCCCACACTGTTGCTGGCACAGGCCAGGATGCCATTGGCATTCTCGGCCACCTGGGCACACTCTGGCTTATGTTCAGCTGCTGTCCATCAGTACCCCCATGTCTCTTTCTGCCTGGGCAGTGTCCAGTCACTCTGTCCCCAGCCTGTAGTGCTGCAGGGCATTGTTGTAGCCAAGGTGCAGGACCTGCAACTTGGTGTTCTTGAACCTCATATCCTTGGATTGGGCTCATCAATCCAGCCTGTCCAGGTCTCCCTGCAGAGCCCTCCTACCCTCCAGCTGATGGACGCTTTCGCCCAGCTTCATGTTATCTGCAAATTTGCTAATGGCAGACTCAATCCCCTTACCTAGATCATCAGTGAGGACATTAAGCAGGACTGGAGACTACACAAATCCCTGAGGGACACCAGAAGTGACTGTCTGCCAGCTGGATGCAGCACTGTTCACCACTACTCTCTGGGCTGTGCCATCCATCCAGTTCTTAACCCAGCAGAGAGTGCTCCTGTCCAAGGTGTGGGCTGCTGACTTTTCCAGGAGAGTGCTATGGGATATGGATATGGGACTTTGCTGAAGTCCAGGTAGACAATATCTGCAGCTTCCTGTAGATAGCAAAGCAGCTTAATACTCTCAAAGGAAGTAGTCTAAAGGGAGACCTGACACACATTTATAGACAGTTGTCAAGTCCAGGCGAAGCTATGGCATGTTCAAAAATACAATCAAAAGTGGGCAGTGCCTTGCTCTGAGTGCAGTGTATGAGACTTTAGTAATGTCAAAGTAGGTTTCTAAGCAGGTCAAATCATGTCTTGTGTACAGAAAATTCATGATATGACAGCATGGTGACATTTTTAACACACTAGTGTTTGTGTTAAATCTATTCTCAGTCGGAAATATAAAACTATGCTTGAAGGAGGAAGTGGTATTTCTGTGAACATCTAGAGAACTACTCTTCAAACTTCTGGAAGTAATTAAAAAGACATGGCCCTTAGGAATATGGTTTAGTGGATTTTGCAGTGTTAGGTTACCCGTTGAAATGGATAGTCGTAGCAATCTTTTTCAACCTAAACAATTCTCTGAAGTTAGCAAGTGTTTAGATATCAAAGACTGTAGTAGAATTGTGTTTGTTAATTGCTAAGGGAGAAAATAACCTTTCTGCTGAACTCTTCACCGAGAACAACACATCCACAATAAACAAATTACAAGCTTATGGCAAATGACCATAAATGGCTGAATGACTAAACTGCCTGGAGAAACTTCTGATTTTGGCCTTGATCCATAAGAATCATAGGGTAACAGAGAGAAAATAGCACCATTTTCTTGTTTACCTTGCCTCAAATATGTTTCTTTTTATATTAGTGGAAAGCTTACAGACTTTGCATTTGAAAAATCTAAGAGTACTGTTGAACTAGAAGCTGGCAAAACACTTTGAATGACGTAGGATTTATAATGAGAAATAAATTCCAACAAAATTTATGAATGTGAATGAGTATCTAAGCAGTCTTGGAATGTAACTGAGTTCAGTTGTTCACGTAACTTTTGCTGCCTTTTTACTGCGGAATTTTGGTTTTAGTGGATTAGGTAATTTCAACCCAATTTGATTTTAAAAGCAACCTAAAGACTTCTGCTTGCAAAGAAATTGTATATGCTTTGCTTCTAAAACTACTAATGTTCAATATCTAGAAATTTCTGTATTGCACAAAATGTTGATTTTGATCTAAAGTGGGAAAGTTAAGGTTTCTGGAAGCTATGTGATGTATAAAAAACAGGGGCTAGTCTTATAAATCATCAGTGTGCTGTGCTTATATGAAGTCTTAATATGTGTCTGAGTGGTCATGAGACACTTAAGTACCACTGGGATGATAAGGGATGCTGGAATTTGCATAGCATGCTATGTTTTGCTCAAAAGGGGAAAGGAATTGGCTGCATTAGTAAGAGTATGCAGATGGGGTGAAAAAACCACTCCGTAGTGATACCTCATGGCAACAACATAGAACAGCCTTATCAGATGAAAGTAAATGGCAAAAAATTGGAGTATGTTTGTTTTCTTTTTATTTAAGGCGTATGGGATGTCAGCTTTGCCTCTGAACTTGATTAAGGGAACTACCAGTGCATCTTATGAACGTTTAGAGAACACTGAAGATATTGAAGAAGTGGAACAACATTTATTGAGGATTAAATCAAAGGTAAGGTCTTCATTGTTTTCACTTTCTTAATGATTTTTCTTCCCCTTGCTTACTAGTTCGTGGTCATGCTGTAGAGTCTTTGTTCCAGGAAGAATAGAAACTCAGAAATGAATAGCTTGCAGTTATTTGAGTTACTTTGGAACACATGTGGTCACTTGTGTAGCAGTGATTACATTCTTTGTCAGTCCTGCAGCAGTAGTTATTTCTGTCTAGCTAATAAGTGTTGAAAAATTAAGCTTAAACTTTTCTAGGCGTCCTTGTATGGAAGAGATGCTTTGTAGATATTAACCTCACTTAGTCTGCTACCAGAAATGGTATCCAGTTTGTTGAGTTAGTGCAGGGTAGTTAACACTGGATACTTGCTGCATAGAGCTGTCATGCTTTAGGTTCATCAAACTATTAATGATATGCATGAATAAATAAAAGCTACAGATACTCTTGCTTCCCCATTAATGTACCTTGCTGTTACAAATAATTTCTTTATGAAAAGCATACATATGGAAAGCTGTTCTGAGTCCTAAATATCCCTAGGATGTGAACACCATTTGTAAACCCATGATAGTTTTGCAGCTAATGGGAATACTGTGTATGCCTCATATAAGCAAGATACTTTTAACAATCTGAGTGCAAGCCAAAGAAGGGTAAGATTCCTTTATATACAAGATGATAGGGGAAAATCTCCTGCCTCTTTTTTCAACCCATTTCAAATAATGGCTTGACCAGTATTTTCAGATCCTTAATTGGGAAAAGTGACATTGAGGTGCCTTGCTTCCATCCTGGCAGTCCATCTGTGCTGTTGTGTGCTCTGTGATAGTAGACCTCAGAGATGTTGAAGCAGTTCCAACGTTCTTTCCTTGATACTTGGCTTACCTCTACACAGTGTGGGCACCTTCAGTGTTCTAGATACTTTATTAAATAAAGAAGTCCAAAAACTAATCTGTTTAGATTATCATGTTTTGGTTTTGAACAAAGTACTACAGCACTCAAGGCTTTCCTTACTGAAATCAATATGAGAAATCTGTGGCAAATGGATCATTACTTATTACATGTGTTGGAAATTTTTGTGTATATGCACACACGAATGGGAGGGGTCTGGTGGGAGATGCATCTTGAGCTTTTATTGAAACATCAGTCTCATTTCACAATGACAAAGGCTCACATCTGTCCAGCAGCAGCTGGAGATTTCTTTGTTACAGTTCATTTTAAAAACTTTTTAGACAATAGCATAAATCCCAAACATAGACGGTTGTTTTAGCCAGTCACTAAAAGCACACATACACCTGCCTCAAACTATGCTTGCTTTTATGCTTTCTAGTTACAATACACAGTACTTCATTATTAAGCTTAAAACTTTCTATCTTGCTTGGCATATTTTTCTGTCATCCTAAGGTTCCTTAGCCAAGCCTAAAACACAGGCTATTGTTTTTTGTCCTTGCTTACGATATCTAATGTACCTCTTCTACTCTCAAACCTTACAGCTGTAGCTCAATTCTAAATTGTCTGCTTTATTCTGATTCTGAGGCCTTCTTTTTCCAGCTTTCCAAAAGCCCTTACTTGTAATAATTTCCCCAGTTACAGAAGACCTTGTTGGATTATGGTAATTTGCATGCAACTGGTCTTGTTGTTCAGTCTGGCTCAACTATAGGTTCAAAAAATAGAAAGTTCTTAATTTGTTCCTTTTGTAATACGACCTTTAGTGCAAACTAATTTTTCTTGGTTTATGGCTTCTGGTCAGAATTCTACCTCATTCTGTAATGGAAATCTTAGTTCTTAAATTATGTGCATTAAGTTGTGGAAAAAGTGTTACTGGGAGTGCTATATAGCAAAAACTAGAAGTATGAAGGTATGCTACTGAGATTTAATATGTAGTATGTTTTTGTACTATTAGTACATCTGGTAGGTTTATTTCATTACTCTTAAATAATTGAAGCTTGAACTTGCAGATTGGGAGCTTGAGCTGTTATCCAAAAGTCCTTTTTAAGTCACAGAGGTGCTATACAGGGTACTTGTGTTCCTATTGTAAGTCCATTGTAATCTCCTATTGAGGTGTTATGTACGCCTATAATGTGGTCTTAGTCTTTTTGACAAATTTATTTAATTTTTTTAACTCCACTGCTACAAAGTGTTACATTATTTGTAGAAAGGATCCTTTAAAATAAGTGAAAATTAATAAGGACTTTCAAAACTTTTAAAATATAGTTTTAGTGCATTTCCTACTATAAAACAATCTTTTTTATCCAAGTATGAGTTTGTAATACATTAGCATCAATATTAGAAACAATTTTGATTCAACTAGTTAATACCCATTTTGTTGCTTTTGCTTATAGCAAATAACAGATATATGGATGTGCTACTCATTTTACAGCAGAGTGTAATGGTTCCTGCTCAGTGTTTAAGGGCTCAAAATACATTCTTAAACATAATAATCAAAGAAACTATCTAGTCCATTCAACTAATTTTTGGGCTGATGCTACCTCTTACCTGACCTATGTTTCTTGCTCAAGAAACGTAGCTGAGTATCTAGTGGAATGTTGGAAAGAAATAAGAAGTGTTGAGCTGGATATGTAGACTTGATCATGAGATTTAATGGGAGTGACCTGAAAATCACCATGTTCAACCCTCCACACAAAATATGGACCTCTTTCAAGTTAAATCAGGTTATCCAGATCATGGCTTTGCTCGTAAACCATTTTTAGCCATGCTCTGTTAAAATTTTTGAACACTTTCATTGTGAAAAGTGGTTTCTAATAGGAATTCCTAATAGGAATTCCTCTTGTTGCAGCTTGTGACTTTTCCACTTCATCTTCTTGATATTCATAGAGATTATACAGGCATGAGTTATATGCCAAAAATTCTTTAGAGTTGTTATAAGTCATTTAAGTAGCTGTCAAGTCTGTTTTCTTGATTTGGTGACTCTTGATCTTTTGTACTCTTTGTAACCAGTGCAGAGATGGTCGTCCTCTGTCCTCAAGGGACAGAAGGACTTTACAACAACTGGAAGAGAGATTAAGGACCCTTCGAAGGAGAGAGAGGCATCTGGAGTCTATTGAGAAAAGCTGGTGGACAAAAGCTTGTGAAGCTATTCGACCTCTAAAGGTAAAACTTACCACTTTTTGATACTTAAATTGAAATAACTTCCAACTTCCTTTTTCCCACATAAATCACAGGTCAAGTTGATTGATTACCACACTGAATATCAACTGCCTTTTTTTATTTACTGCAGTACTACACAATGATAGCCCTATAGTGAAGTCTGAGCTGTTGGAAAACCTTTTACTTTGCCTCAACTCTGATTAAGATTAAAAATTAAAAAATTCTAGCTGATCTACTTTAGTGCTACTACCATGGAAAATCTGACTATCTTACTTATTTTATCAAACGTATGAAAATGAGAAGAAGAGAAGGCAGAATTCTATAGCTGTCAGTTAGCTTGGGTTAATCTAAATTACATGTATCCAGCAGAAATGAGAGACACTTTGATAATATATGCATTTGGAACAAGCATCTTGCCAAGGAATTACTTGATAAATAGTATGCTAGCTGTATAGAACTTAATGTCATGATACTTAACCAATGCAAAGGAGCAAAAGCTTTTATCTTGGTCTCTTTGATCTTAGGACTTTGATTTTCAGTAGATACCTGGTTTTGAAAACTAGTACTTTTAGGAACATATTAGGAACAGTATTGCCATATAAAGTATTTCTTGCCAACTAGATGTAGGAAGAAATTTCAGCATTGCTTTCAACTGTAGGCTGCTTTGGGGATAGCTGGAGAGAGGCAGGTGGGTTGTAAACAATTTATTCTGTCATTGCTGTTGGTAATGCTGATTGCTGAAGGCAATGGGCTGAAATTGCAGCTGAACAAAAGCTTTCAGTGTGCAATTCTTGGTGGAGTTATCTTGCTATGATACATTACAAATATAGACTGAGCTCTTTCATTGAAAGGACAAATATCCCTAACTATTCATGTTAACAGCTTGGAGGCTTCCTTTTGATTTAAAAAATACTTAATACAGCTTGTGTATTAAGTATTAATCTCCTGTAAGTTTTCACATAAAGCTCAAATTTGAGAAACATGTTGGCCATATATTTTGTCTCTGTGACTTTACCTGTTCATTGTGTTCTCACAGGAAAGCCTACAATATTATTAGTTACTCACAGCTTATCACCTACAGTCTGGATGATATTCTAGTGTCTCCTTGTTTTTGTGGTTTGAAAGCTTTGTATTCTCTCAGTAACTGTGACAGTCACTGTGAGTTGTTGACTCGTGAATCACAGACTAGAGCAGAGTTGCAGGTGGGTAATTTTTCCTGACAGATTTTTCTTAGACTATTTTTCTGCTATGAAGTGTGTCAGAGAACTTGTTTACTTTGACTACAGCTATCCTGTGAAGGTGATAATGTCTGTCACTTAATTACATGTTAACTCCTGCAGAACAGTTTTACTGTTGCTTGAAGAGCATTTGGGATGTCTTTGCAGATACATAACATCAATTGTTCAATTGGGTTTTAAGGAAAGTACTACATATCCATATGTAGTACTTCTGTTCAAGGTAGAAGTGCAGAAAGTATCTTGGAGTTTTGCATACTGTTTTACAACACTTTCACCTCCACTGCCTTAAATTTGAGTGTTACTGTTCAAATACGTGGCTGCTTCTCAGACTTCAAGAGAAATTCCATTTCTTGTGAAGCAAGTACTAGATAGAGAACCCTTCTCCTGCTTTGTATTTGGGATGGTCAACTTACGGGAGTTGCAGGCTCTTACTGGGACTAACAACAGAATAACACGTTCAGGAATTGCACTTAATCTTCAAGGGCTTTTACAGTATTAGCCTAGCGTCTATATTCAAACTTCCATTATCATACTGTCTTTGTATATTGTCCTCAAGTATTCTTGCTTTTAATTTTTTTAGTTTTATTGCTGCTAAGTATGTATTAGCATGCGATTTGTTGTTAAACAAAGGCAAAGTTTTTTTCTTTATGTAGAAAGTCTCATTTGATGATTGTTTTACTCAAAATGAAGCTGTTGGTTTTTCAATTCAGTCAAAAGCTGCACATCTTAAGATCCCAGGGAATTGAGTATTGTCCAACATGGGGTTGCTGTGTAACGTTGAATTAGTCTAATTTCTTTCTACAAAATGTAACATATCCTTCTTTTTTATGGTTTCTTACACTGTCATCTGATACTCTCAACAACAGGAGACATGTGTTATACTATGTGAGTTCTAAAAAAATTTTTTAGGGAAAACAAAGTCCAGAGCACATAGCTATGTTTGTTCAATATATAAAAAAGACTGCAGGAAATGAAACATATAAGTCTGCTTAACAATAATAAATTGGCAATACTGTATCTGTATTTTCATGGTGTACTTCACAGCTATTGAGAACAAACTGAAGATGCCTAAGGTAATAAAAGAAAATCAAGTGCTGTTTTGAGAACTGCATGAACAGAGATTCCTGCTCTTTCTTTCCAAGGCTCAGCTCCTTTTGTCCTGACCCTAGAGTGGCCCAGAGGGGAATAGGAGGTTGCTATAAGTCCATAACAACTGTTCAGTGCTGTTGATTCCTTTTC